>JACXGJ010001315.1:0-87389 GCA_016801105.1 Esox niger | reverse complement strand
GTGTATTGCCTCCAATTGGGGAACCTATTTAAGTTTACTGTTTGTTCACATGGGTGTGGTTTATTTTGGTTTGTCAGCCGTAGGCTACAACACCCAGTCATCGTGTCTGCTTTGAGTTTGTATGTTTGTTTCTTTTGTTCCTTTATTAAATAATGGATGTCTACCTCCACACCGTCTCTGCGCCCGTGTCCTTCCAGCAACATGACAATATCGACATATTTTATAGCAATTAAATTACTCAGAGAAAGCAATATTGTTTAACGATGAAACCCTTATCAAAAACATTGACATTAAATTAATTGTCATCCTAAAGCTTCTTATGAATAAAATCCAACAAATTAAATATGGATTAACATCTGTAAAATGTATCTTAGCTTTAAGAACTCTAGTGTGAATTGTGACGACTTCCTGTTTCACTAGTGCATTCAAATATAACCCCAGTAAAAGAGAAAGGGCGCATAACATAAGTAACGAATGGTTGCTGATATTAACAGATCTGCCAAGTGTATTTTGTCCCAAATATATATTTTCCCCATGCACAGTGAGAAAGATGGTAGGTTCAGTAGGAAAAATCCAAGGGCCACCGTTGCTTCATGGTCACCGATTCTGTCAATGTACAATTTCACGTTATCTCCCTGCCGGTAGGCTCTTTGGAAGCATTGCCAGAAAAAAAGCTGTTAATTCAGATCAACTTATAATTGTAAACACTATGGTCACTTGGAATGAAACGTGTGCTCTGGTCACAGGACACAGATATAAAGACCTGTGGTAGGCACATGAGTGTTTGGACCAGCATCAAAATATGCATTCATATACTGAGCATTCTTACTTATATTCAAATATGGCGGTGGTTCTTTGATGTTAAGAGGCTGTTTTGCTTTGACTGATCCTGCAGCCTTTGTTGAGTTTAACAGCATTATGCACAATGGAAAGTGACAGGACATTTTAACAAAAATATGTTTTGCTTCTGCCACATAGCTGGCCATAAGTGGATCTTCCAGCAAGACAAAAGCCCAAGCATACATCAAAACTGTGGTTTGAATTGGAAAGGCAGGCCATATGTGCGGACCCAAGGACACTAAGGATCTGGAAAGGTTCTGTGCGGAGGAATGGTTTAAGATCCCTCCCAATGTATTCTCCATTATCAGAAAATCATTTAGATGAAGTCTCAGGACCATCATCCTTACGTCAAGGATGGTCTATTAAACACACTTAATTTTATGGAATTGTGGTACTGCAGCTGGTAGACAAAACAGACAAAAATACAACAAGATCCAAACAATGCTTACATTATAATTATTTCCAGGACAAATGGGTGGTGAGGATATGAGACAATGTAAGATCCCTTCCATTTACAGTATCAATTGGATATATCTAGTCATTTACAGTTTCAGTGAGGTATATCTAGTAATTTACAGTATCAGTGAGGTAAATCTATTTATTTACAGTATCAGTGAGGTATATTCAGATGCAAAGAAATGAACAGATTTGGAGTGTAATCTAGTCCTGTTAAGTTCATAGTTTGGAGGTGGCTTGATATGGTATGCATAGCCTTATTATTTTCTATTGCTGGTTGCTTAGGGCCATATCACAGGAAAATTAACAGTTCAACTGGGGAATATTTTATGAATTTTATACCTATTGAAGTGTATCAGTATTATTGTTCTGTATTTTTCTCAGTTGTGCCAATCAAAGTTGGCCGTCTATGGATTTTTTTAGCATAGAGAAGTTATTTCTGTAAACAGAACCCAGTAACACAATAAAAAATCCCCCTTAACTTTGGCATGCAATATAATTCTTCTTACATTCTGGTATCATAAAATTGTCTTGGAAACAATTATGGGACCGCAAAACAATTCACCGAGTATGTTTCACAAACCTAGAATTGATCTACCACCAACAGGACATAGTGTTGAGTGGAAAGGGCTCCAGATTGACCTTAATGCATGGTTAAAAAAATTGCTGACCTTACTACCCACCCACACCTAACATTCTAGCAGATACTCTAAAGGTTGCTCCAGAGGAGAGCCAGGATAAGGACTGTCATGGTTTCGTACCGCCTGTTCTATCATGAGGGGTAGACACATTTACGTACCAGAACGTGTTCACTTCCCCTCTGCGCTGGGGGATTCTATTGTCTACATCTCTTTGGCAAACATGGTACAATCCAACAGTCATGTGTTTAGGGAATAGGTGAGTTTTGACTTTAAGTTGTGTTGGGGAGTTTTTGTATGATTTTGTCCAGTAGTTGTAAAAGTGGTGCTTATGAGCCAAAATCAGTTGAATTTTTTTGTAATACATCATGTAAGTGTGTACTATGTCATTCAGTGCTTCATGCCAGAACCAACACATAGGCATTTAGTCTGCCAACTTACCTTTCAGCTAACACAGGGAGAGGAAACCTTTTGGCTTTTTTCTGAATGGACACCAAGCCCACACGAATAAATCAAAATCAAATAACCCAGTGGTAACAGCCAAATCTTCAACAAAAAGTCACATTTTGCTCATGTACACCTAAATGCTCAGAAGGCTGTGTAACAGTTTTTAAATCAGACCTTTATATAGTAGTAAAGATCATGTGTTGTGTGTATGCATAGCTGAAGAGGTGCAATTTGCCTTTAGGCTGTTATACCCTGTATTCAAAATAGTAATGCCTTAATCTACATCATTAAAAATGCCTGGAATGGTTTGAATAGAGAACTTAAACATTTGGAAAAGAAACTCGCTTAAAGGTTTGGGGGGAATGGCTCTTCCAGACAACAATTTTGGTCCAATTGTCATCCCTATCTCAAGTGGAGCAGAGGTATTACAGGCTGTTGGCCAGCCGTCGGAAGATAAGAACACTCACCTTTCACCTCCTGGGATACAGGTCTGCATGGGCCCTGAGTCAAAGCTACTCAGCAACTTCCACATGAAATGAATAACCTGTCTGACATCCATAGCCTTTCATCCCTCTTCATTTTTTTAAGCACTACCAGACAGACAAGTCACTTCATGATGTTGTAGAAACGTGGTCTAGCGCTCACATACTCCCATCTACAGGCCCACAGAAGATGTTGTTATTTTAGTAAAGTCACTGAGGTGAATGTCGTTGCCAGTCTTTGTGGACACAAAAAATATTTGGAATTAACAATGTTTTCCGTAAAAAGTCCTTGTCCTTTTTTGATAGGTTCTAGTCCATGTTAAGTCATCTCCTTTGAATTCTGAATCAGATCCCTTCTCAGCAAGATCTTAAATTAATAGTTCTCTACTTGATAATAAAAGTGTTTTTTTACAAGAATGTCTGTGTTCCACTTCCCCTGAGATTGAAATACTATTTGTAAGTTGTGTAACACAAAATTACAGACTGTTGGACTTCAACTAAATGTATAAATGTTTCATCTGCTGTGCTATTTTTTAATGATCCACAGCATATAGTCATCAATATTTATTTAATTGTATAACACATTGTATAAACATGTTCATCAAAGTTCCACCAACCAACAGTGAAAAATTAAGTATGCTTTTCCAGTATATATTCATAGAAATCTTATCTACAACAGCGTACATAAAACCATAATCAATGAAAGCACCAATCAATCACTATACACCAACAAAGGGAAACCACATCAATAAACAGACTGCAGTTGACCAATGTGAAAATGCTATCTCGAAGCGTTACATTTCAGAGCTTATTTTGAAAACAGGTAGGCTAATCACACAGCAGAAAGAAAATACAATCACCATCCAATTAACGCTCTACACGAGATGACCAGAGCAAATCTTTTTATGTGTACCATTTGTTCATTACCTTTCTTCAGCTCTGCTTGGAAGAGCCCACACTTTCAAGTGACAGATGAGTGGCATGTTTTAAAACATCTGATGTGGACAACTGCTCAGTCTTGCACCTTCAAATTGTATAGAACTGCTTCATCCATTCATATACAAATTGGTTAATGTAAAGCCCCTCTGGATACTAAGTCTAAAAACATTATGTACTCATTATAAAGTTGGTAATAATAGTATTGAAGATTCATTTATTGTTTTGGGGTATTATGGCACAGCTAGAAAGATCAAAAGCCTCATTCAGGCTCAAAGAAAGACCAAAAAAATTATTGCATATGAAATGTCTGATTCGGCATGCAGTTAACATTATCCGACGGCTAATTGTCATGGCTGATGAGGTGTTGCTGAAAGAAGAGGAAATGGAAGAGAGCAGGTGATAAGGGCAGCAGCAGAAGCAAAACCACCTGGGTTGAGTCATGACTTACACAGAGATTTGTGTAGTGCTTTTCTTCACAGTTCAGATTCACACCTTTTAGGAACACTGACCCAGAGAAAGACGGAGAGGTGCAATCCCAATAGGTTGAGATGAAATAATGCCGAAAAATACACACATCTTGTTATTCTCTTTCCCGAAGTGGTGCAGGAGTACTTGAGTACTCTAAATATGTAGGTCTTGATTCATTGAGTAGCATCAATAACAAAAGCAGTTACAAAAGCATTAGTCTCACAAAACCATACATCCAAATCTTGTCACGCCTACTTTGAGGTCTGGAAAATGTATTACAAAAACAATTTGAATAGGGCAGTGGTTCTCATCACACACATCTTGGCAAATGTTGTGTGCATTGTTTGTTCGTTACTTAATAAAATGTGCCTTTCCTAATCCTGTCCAATCAATTTAATTTACCAACAAGTTGTACAAACATCTCAAAGATGTTTTCAGTGGATTTATTCCATTTGGATTTCTTGCTGCCCGTGCCATCAGCCGACATTGCTTGACTAATTATAAAATAAATGTATAATAAATGAATAGACTTGAATGTAACTATAATTCCTTTTAACATTTGACAAAGCAATTTTTCCTCATGTCATTCTCAAGGGTCTTGCTCTCACTTTAGTTTTAAGTGCAGTCTATTAAACTTGTGTATTATTTTATCCAAGAACAAACATTTTGTGATGTAAACACATTAGAAGGAAACCCAGGGCAGAGAAATCAAATGGTGGGTTGAGTTGAAAGGCATTTGCTAACTTTCTTAATGACAGGTGTTTCATGTTGGAGTTCCAGAGCAAGAATTTATCAAATTATATTAGATTTTTTTCTTTCATACAAAGTGCCTTCCAAAATTACTCAAACCCTTGACCTATCTTTAATTACTGAATGACATAAGGTACATTGACAATTTTGTTGATAGGCATGGTAAAATCCAAACACAAAATTGACACTTGTTTAATGCTGTAAAATGTTGGTTAAGTTTTGCTAGTACAAGTTGCGAACCCCTGTTGTGTTGTGGATGCTCCCATTTGACATACAAGGAAAAAACAACATTCTCATTAGCCTCTACCCGTGAACCATTAAAGTTGCCTTCACTTTTAATGGACAAAAACCAGTGTTGAAGAATCAATGGCCAGGTTGCGAACCTGAAGGAAGTATTTTACAGAAGAGATAAATACAAATGCATGACTGGTTAGGGAAAGGGTAAAAAATAACATAAAAGCTTTTGGATATCCCAGTGAGCGCAGCTGTTTCAATAATCAGGAAGTCTAAGGTACATCAATCCACCTAAGCATTTCCAAGGTCACCATAACCCCACTTAGAATCTGCAGCATTACAAAACAATGGTGGTCCAGAAGGGCTGTCCAAGCAACCTGAAGCAAATCTGCCAATAAGAATCATCAAGAAACTGTGCGCCAAGCTAGATCATACTGACCCTAAAAAAAGACTTTTAGTGCAGTGAATGGTGCCTCTACCAAATGTATTGTTGGGGTAGGGTACTAAAAAAGTGTGTATGTCCCAACATAAAACAAATGCCAGCTTACAATAAACAAGTTCGAGTTTCACTAATTTGAATATTTCAATGTACCATTGGTAATTTAGTAACAAGAGAATTGCTGGAGGTGTTGAATATTTTTGCGAGGCACTTTAAGTGCTGTGAGGATTATATAGGCATATAGCTACACTTACCAGTTTTTGTGATTATGGTATGTCAAGACACCTCAGGCAGCTCTGAGAACCGCTGGTTAGATATTTATCAAACTGGCTGCACCAGGTTCAGGCTTCTTTGACTTTGTACTTACGTTTCTGAATGAACAGGTACATTTATTATTTGTACATACCTGGTGGTAAGACGGGTTCAACAGGTCCAAAATTACTTACATGCCACAAAGCTTAGAATGTTAAGGAATGAGATGGCATGTTTGAATGGTTTTTGCCACATGTGGGTAGGTGGGCTGTCACTGAAGGAAGCTATACTGTTAGAGGTAGTGTGAATGTCAGGTGCCTGAAGTAGGGCTAAACTATAACCTTTACTATGATACAAATATTTAGAGGCAGAGGGTGTTGTACACTTATAGCACATGTAAAAACAAAAAATACTAAATTTCTCTGAGGCTCATGGCGCCATCTTGTGAGTACTTCAAATATCAACATTTATAGATGGACAGCCTACTACAACATTAACAATTCATACAGTAATAACATTGGGTCTTTAAAGCATTTTATTTATTTTTTTGACAAATATATGAATGTTTAACTTTTACTTAGACGGTATTTGGAGAATTCTTTACAGAAAAGTCCCCTAAATAGACAATAAACCTAGTAAATCATAAAAACATGTCTACATGATTAACAATTTCATATTTGTGCCAAGAGTAAGATACTACATATTAATAGACAGTGAATTGATGCAAGTGATTCTTAAATTCTGAACTACAAAAAAATATTCAAAAAGCCTGATGGGACTGTGTCATTTCAGACATCTGTATTCTTATGATTCATGGGGTTGACTTTTAATTTTGCATAAAGGCACACAAGCATTGGTAACCCTCAGGTGAGCATTGCTTTTTTGGCATGACATTGGTCCCATTAGGCAGTACAAACAACATAAAACAAAAATATATGTTTGCAGGAAAACATAAGAAATAAAATGACCAAAATATTTAGATCATTCATGTATACTGGGAAATGTCATCTAGTAAGTAAAAAATGTATTGAGACCTAAATTTGGTTGGCTATTCACTCAAGGAGACAGAGGGTCAGCAGTTTAGGACACCAACTCAGAAACCTGCTTTATGCTAATGACAGCTTAAACTTTTTACAGAAGATTAAGTTCAGACAGTGACCTGGTCTCCTGCTGTATGAATCCCTGGAGGCTTTTCTTTCCTTGCCTGAAAGTACTCTCCCTCCGTGAGAATGGTAGAATTACCAGGAGCCTGAGGAGGGTTTCAATGTTACTAAAGCTCCTAATGTCTGATGCCTTCAGGGTGTCGAGCACAGTAGCAGGAAGATAACCGGACATGGGATCCAACCACTTCTCCCTCCAAGAGTTAATCTCCGCAGGGAGTGAGGCCAAGTCAGGCATGTCATCTTTATACATGCGAAAAATGTGGGCATTTATACCACTGCTCTCTACCTTTGACATCGCATAAGGCACAATCTCCAGGCACCTCAGGGTACTGAGGACATTCTCGGTGAAGAGCTCACTGACCTCAGCAATGGAGTGCTCTACAACCTTCTGACTTACTGCCATTTTGTAAAATTGACTCAGGGGTTCTAGTAGTGCAGAATGCAACAATGTTATCTGGAGCTTGGAAGCTAAAGCAACAGCTTCCTTAAACCAGGCCTTGTGATGCGTTTCAATATCATTCTTAAATTCATTGAGAGAAGTTATGAGGTCAGGCAAGCAATTCATAGCTAGCAACACATCTAGTGGTTTACCCTGAAGAGATTGGCTCAGCTTTTTGGTCGAGCTAAGGACATTCTTCATCACAATAACAGAGAAGATGAACTCAAAAGTTCTAATTTTACTGAAGTAGAGCAGTGCTTGGCCACTCCCTGAACTACACTCCTCATTTTTTAGCTCGTTCAAGCACAGCATGACTACTTCTAGGATCTCTACAGTCAACTCATGCATATCATGACTCTTCTCCCAGTTCTTAATGAGCCTGTCTCTAAGCTCATTACCTTTTCCCTCATCATGTTGAAACATGGCAATGATCATGTCTTCCAGTTTGGTTTGTCGAACTGAGTCCTCCGTGAGCCACTTTAACATGTTTTCTACAGACAGTGCACAGTCTGCTGCTGCCACTGCAGGAGAGGACCTGGCTAGCCACACATTCAGAGACAGAGCAGAGCTGACCGTTCGCATGGCAAGGGGGTATTTCTGTGATATTACTGCAGACACAGCCCTCATCTGAGAACCTACCTCACCAACACTTAGCAAGGCCTGCCCTCTACAGTACTCCATGTTGAGCCCCCATTTCTCTGATAGGGTGGTTTCAATAGCATCAGCCAAGACAGCCGTGTCCTGGCTGAAAGGAACAAAAGCGAGGGTCTCCTCACACTGAGTGTCCTGTGTGTCCAAGTACCTGATGCAGAGAGGGACAAAAAGCTGTCCCTCAATCGCAACTACCTGTTCCATTATTATTGTAAAGAACTGCGAATCCCAGAGTTCCTTGAGGATTTCCTCACGTACAGGCGGATCATAGAAAGACAGTGCTTGCCTCTGATGACTTACAACCGCATCCTCTACTATCACAACACTGTCCTCTGCCTTCCTGCTGTCCTCGGCAACGACAGCACCTTCTGGTTTCACATTGTCCAATGCTATTACAACATGCTCTGACTTCACTTCGTCCAACGCTACTACAATGTCATCGGGTTTAACATTGTCCTCAGCTATTACAACGTCCTCTGGCTTCACTTCGCCCAACGCTACTACAATGTCATCTGGTTTAACATTGTCCTCAGCTATTACAACGTCCTCTGAGTTCACGTTGTCCTCTATTACAACATCCTCTGAGTTCACGTTGTCCTCTATTACAACATCCTCTGAGTTCACGTCGTCCTCGGGTTTCACAACGTCCTCGGGTATCACAACATCCTCGGGTATCACAACGTCCGCTGATTTCACATCGTCCTCTTGTATTACAATGTCCTCTGGTTTCACATCATCCTCTGATATTACAATGTCCTCTGGTTTCTCGTCACCCCCTGCTAAAATGTCACCCGGTTTGTCATTGTCCTCTGCCATTACAACATCCTCTAGTTTCACATCATTCTCTGCAAATGTGACTTCCGCTGTTAACACGCAGTCTTCTACTTTCCCATCATCCTCTGCCATTACAATGTCCTCTAGTTGGACTATGTCTTCGGCTATCACGTCTCCTACTTGCATGATATCCTCTGCAATCACAATGTCCTCTGTTATGACACCATCCTCCTCAATCAGCGCATCGTCTGCTTTCGCAGCATCCTCTACCTCCTCCACCTTCAGCTCAGCCGTAGAAGGTTGCTCTGATTTACCATCTTGGTGTTCCTCAACTGTCTGCTCATGTTTTCCATCACGATTATCATCCAAACCTCTGAACTCTAGAGAGGCAGACATACACAAAGTAAAAGTACTCCCTTTTAAACTTCCCCAAAACATTTTAATTTCATATTCTGTACTATGTATCTTAGCTAGATCATGATGGCTGATTTATAGGATTTAAACTGTTACTTACCACTTTCTAGCTTCAGGGCTTCAATTTGTTTCTTCACCTAAATCACAAAGGAATTATTTTAATTCACAACACAATAAATTATATATACCTGTATATCTTGGATCGGGAGGCTTCTTTAAAATTGTATCAAATAAATCAATTGTATACCTGAATAACCATATACCCCAAACTGAATATTCCTGTTAATTTACCTGCTCAAGGCATGGGCTGCTTTCTGGGTCAACTTCGATGCACTTCTCAATGACCTCCTCCAGTCTTTGAACAGTGGGTTGATGCATGAGAAGCATCACAATGTCAGTCTTGCTGCCCTTGCAGACTGTGTTCTTTAGTAGTGTCCTCATGGAGTTCAGTGTAGTCTTCATGAGATCCCACTCCATACTGACACTGGGTAGAACAGCCACCAATCTGAGCAGCGTGGTCACTGTGGGATGGCTTTGAGACTCAGGATGAAGCAGTATCTCAGAGATTGAAGCTGGTGGTGAGACATCTTGATATTTTTCTTTCCAGACAGTGGCCCAGTTACTGATATCCTGCTCAACTGTGTCTGGATCAGGAAGGTCAGACAAGTAGGGGCTGTAGAGCTTGTCTGTGGACTCTGCACGAATTGGCTCAGAAATGGGTTGTGGATTGCAGGTGGGAAGCAGAGATAGGATCTTTAGGGCTTTTAAGTGACCATCAGAGAAGTTGTACTTCATTTCATCAATGAGACAGCTAAGTATAGGAACACTCAAGTTGTCTCTGTAGAACATCTCCGGAGACTCGTAGAAATTGACTTTCTCTGGGAAACACACTTGATGCGGGGCAACCTTGGAGGCTAGCTGGAATGCTTCCTCAAACCAAGGTGAGTGTACAGTGCTTATGTTCTCTAGCATTTTTGTCAGTGTTTCTATGATTGGTACAATCTTCTCCACCTCACAGATGATGTCTGCAGGATTACCACATCGGAAGACTGTGCTGCAGTTGCGAAGAGGAGCACAAGCATTCTTCAGGATCACAAGCGTGACAACAAAATCCACATCTCTCAAAGCAGTGGCAAGGACCTGCGCATGCAATGATATAGTGCCTGTGGCACTAAAACTAACTGAATCCAGGCAACTCAGAACACCTTCCAATGTGTCGACAAGTAGATCAAAAAAGTCCTCCCTCTTCTTCCACCTGGAGCAACAGGTTTCTGGAATCTCCTTCAAGGCCTCCAGAGGTGTATTCAGTAACCCATCCACAGCTTGTGCTAGCTCTGCCTCCAGTCCAGGTGACTGGTCAAAAAAAAGTAGGAGGTCTTCTACAATTCCCAGCATCTTTGTTACAGTTGGGCAATGTAAGCTTCCTGCTAACCAACAGGCAAGACCACAAGACTCACTGGGTGTGATGACAGACAGGGGATAGCTCTCAAGGAACTCCAAAGACATCTTCTTCAGGCTGTGACAACCTGAGCCAATGCGCATGAAAGCTTGTCCACGACACTGATTCATCGGCAATCCCCAGTCTTCAGTTAGAGTTGCAGAGAGATTCTTAGCTTGAACATCAACATCACAGGTTTCAAAAAATCGCAAAAATCCAATGAGCTCTACCTTAGGGGAACATTCCCTGACATATCTGACAAAGACAGGAAGATAGCTCTTATTAGCAATTTCAACTGGTTTATCCGTTATAAGAGAAAAGAAGGGGGACTCTTGTATTTCTGAGAGTATGACTTCCCTGATTGATTTTGTGAGAAGCTGTACAATCTCCTCCTCTCCTATATTGAGCATGACCTTGCCATCTCTACCAAACCAATGGCACATGCCAAGATCTTGAATGAGAAGGTCTTGATCTTCTTTGGAAAGTTCAGACACATGGCACTTCTTTTTCCCTAAACGGGCAGCCAGTCTGAATACCAATTCCAAACTCTGTCGATTATCACCAACATGCCCATTCTCCTCCACAGCCTTAATTTCTTGGTCCTCTTTCTTTTCAGAAGACTGTTGGTTCTCAAGTTCCTCTGTTCCACATTTGTCATGATCTAATGAAAATATGAAAGTGTATAAGAAAATGTCAATCAAGTGCAGAACCAAGTGCAACAAATCATACAAAAGTAGTCCGCTTAACCAGTGAGATACTGACACACTTTCCTCGTACCCTTAGCAGTGAAAGGTCTTCCAACAGGCATGCAATTTTTACATTGTGTTGATAATTGAAAATAACTAAGCCACTGAATGTCATTTGTAAAACTTTTTTTTTTTTTAAAGCATTTGAGATCAGGAAAGTTCCCACCATAACAAAAGTGAGAACAAATGCTCCTTAGCAAAGTGACATTCATTTTTCTTACATAGTATTTATTCTCTAGTAATTACTTAATGGTAACACGGGGAGTCATTGTAACAGCCTTGCCATCACATACCTTCCATGTTGACTTCAGAGTTCTTCATAAGACTTTTGGATTCCTTATCCTGAGATGATGTTGAATAGTTTACATTATTACAAGGACATGATATAGCTCAAACAAGACATTTCAGGAATAGGCTGTTCTGAAAGACTACATAACATATTTAACCTAATAATTATAACAATAACAATAATATTGTACAGTAAATGTATACCGTAAGTGAAAACTTACCAAGCAGATACCTTCTAAAGCCTGGGGAGTGATTTTCAAGCACTTGGTCACCATCCGGTCCAGATCTCTGCTGAAGTTAGTTCCCACCTGCAACATTGCCAGACATGGGGATCTGTCCTTGGGGCTGGTGTTTCTCAGGTATTCCTGGAACATCTTGTGGTGCATCGCTTCCCCACAATTCTCCAGTACTGTGCTGGGTAGCACAGACATGATGCGGAGTAGGGTGTTGATGTTCCCAAAATATTGCATGAGCGGCAGGCGAAGAGTCTGAAAGATGGTGTCTGGGATAGTCACTGATGCAACTTTTGTTTTCCATTTCACCCTCCAGCAGCACAACTCTGTGAAAAAGTTATCCGAATCGGGCAGATCACTGGCATAGAGAGGAGGCTTGGACTTCAGAATCTCAAACATGTAACTCACAGTAACAGAGCAGGGAACTAGGGAGAGGAAGTTAAGGGCCTCTTTGTGGTCCTCAGAGAAATGATCCTTTACAGAATTTGTTAGGTTGTCCAATAGAGGCACACTCAGTGCATCTTTGTAATAAAGAGCTGGCTTCATCATGCTATCCCTGGCCGCAGATGAATTATCAGGCACTTTGATCTGCACACCCAGACTCTGGGCAAGGGCACAGGCTTCATCAAACCAATTTTGGTGAAAGACTTTAATGTTTGTCTTTACTCTGTTTAGAGTAGCCACTATACCACTGATCTGGCAAAGTTGGGATGCGGCACTAAAATGATCCTTCTGCAGTCCTGCACTCAGTTCCCGGGTAAAGGATGAAGCATTCTTCAGGACCACCATGGGCACAATGAAATCAAAATCTCTTATCAAACGCAGCAATGCTCCAGCTTTGAGAGAAACTGAGGACTTCCATCTCTGTGGGTTGTTCTTGATTTTCTCCAAACATTCTACAAGTGGCTCCAGCATCTGAACAAAGACTTCATAGGAATCGTGCTTTTCCTGCCATACTGTACAGAACTTCCCCTGCAATTCCTGAACCTTCTCATAACTTTCCCTGAGACCAAATGCAATGACATGATCCAGCTGTTTCTCAAGCAATGGCATGCTCCCAAAAAACATCAATACCTCCTCAAAAACATCTAGTGCCCATTTGACTGAGGGCACAGGGGTGGATTTTGACCACCATATGTTAAAGGAATAACAAGAGCTGTGCGTGCATATTGCAAGAGGGTACTTCTCCTGGATTTTGCAGGCCAAGGCTTTCAGCTTGTAGGAGACCTCACCAGATCCTAGGTAGGCTTGACCTCTGCAGTATCGTAAATCGAGACACCACTCCTTGGTGACGATTTCCAATATTCTCTCTGACATGGCATCACAGTCAAGGTCCACATCCAGAAATCCCATGAGCTCCAATCGCATGACATCAAAACTGTCCACAAATCTGAGGAAGAGGGGAAGATGGTTTTTCTCCCCCAACTTCACAACTCGGTCGATGAATAGAGAAAAAAACGAAGTCCCCACCTCCAAAAGAATTCCCTCTCTGACTGCATCCTCACATACTCTGAGAACTTCGTTCATCTCAGACTTCGACACATATTTCAATGTGTCTTCAACCTCACCATCCTGTTCAGCAGACGCCTCACCAGACTGTCTGCTCTGGCTGTTATATGCTGCGGTCACAGCAGCTTGCAGAGCAGATCTGAGTGCTTCCTTGTTAGTCTCAGAAGTTGGGCATTTTGATTGCTCCACTCTCTCAGTCTCCATTTCCAAAGCCATGTTCTGCGGTTCTTCCTGGGTTTCTTCAACATACTCCTTCAGAGTGTGGTTTCCAACATTCTCCGAGATTGGTTCTGAAAGAAAGCAGATGAAGAGCATGACCCAAGGAAAACAAATAAACGAAAGATATTTGAGCATATATATTCATAAAATTCCCCTACCAGCTGCAGTGTGCATCTCGATCACCTCATCAACCTAAGAACATGAAACATGTAATTATTACCTAAATAATGGCATCTATGTAGAAAAAAATAATAATAATATTACAGCACCATTTTAATAGTTTAACAACATCCACTTAGTTACATTCCATTTATCAAGTTGTCAAAATGTTTAGTAGATTTGCTAAGCAAAAAACTACAACGTAGGAATAACATGAAATATAAGTAACTCCGGATCCAGCTTCTCTGACACTGTAGACCAGGAAGCATGTGCAAATCAGGTTTCTGAATGCTATATTCACAACTTTATCAAGACGAATTAGACATTTAAAAAAAAAAATGCAATATTGTGTGTATATATCTGTGTACCCATATAGTTTATTTTCACCTATGGGGACCTGATATCGCCATAGGTGCATATATGGCTGAGAAATAAGAATTGTTCAGGAGTTAAGTTTATTGGTACTCTAAATTATTGGTCATAGCATGCATTACTTAACAGGTTTAGGCTTTATTAAGTTGGGTTAAGGAAGTTAGGGTTAAGGAAGTTAGGGTTACATTAAGGGCTGGGAAACAGAACATGGATTTGCGGGTTAGAGTTAGGTCCCTACTAGGAGAGTAAAACCATAGTGTGTGTGTTTAAGAAGAAAAATGGTGTCATTACTGAACAGCATACATAAAAATGCAACTAGGACATGGTTATGTAAAGAGCGTCAGACAATATTCACCCTACACTTTCTCCACATTGTGCTGCATTATAGCATTTATTTTTGCCATCAATCTATAGACAATACCATATAATGATGTTTTGAGAAATGTGTGAACAATTACGGAAAATATTAAAATAAAAAACATGTCAATAGGTATTCAGTCTACCATAACACCGGGAGAAAGTGAAGAGGTCTGAATACTTTATAAAGCCAATGTAGATAAGCATGCACAGAATGTGATCTGCACATGCACGGATATTTTCGGATCCAATGGAGCAACAAATTGTTCAAATAAGTGCAAGATAACAGTTGGATACAAAAGACGCATTTTAACATTACACCTACCATATGCAACAACTGCAAAATGTCAGGATGCTTCTCCACATATGACTCAACCACATCTTCAACATTAAAGTGAACATCCTGATTGACATAAACAAATGCCATGTTGCACAGTCTCTGATCCGGTGGTGTGGCTTTCAGATAGGCCTGGTACCTCTCCAGCACCATGTTGTACTGCCCGTACACGTCCGCCTCGGCGTTCACACAGGGGATGGTTCCCAGAACTCTCAGCAGGCTTTGCACATTTGGGTAAAATGCAATGTCGGGGATTTTCAATGTTGCAAACACTGTTGTGGGTAAGATCCTCCTCTTGCTAGCATGTCTCCACTTCACCTCCCAGCAACCAAGCTCATCGTAAAATGTGTCAGGCCTGGCGAGGTTGTTCAAGTTTGCATCCGCCACTTTATCCCTACGGATACTGAAATTATGATCCGCCATGTAAGACGGCACCAGCGAGAGCCATCTCAGAATTCGGACCATTTCAGTGCTGAACACTCTCTTCACCTCTGCAACAAGGTACTGTAAGATCTGCCTGCTCAGAGACTCTCTGTAAAAATCCTCCAATGGGGTTTCAGTTGTACCTGCCTCATCCATCTCAGGTGAGGTTTCCTCCGGCCTAGCGACTTCCACTCCCAGCTTCTTTGCGCGGCCTACAGCATCAGAAAACCACTTCCTATGGAAAATTGCTACCTCCTGCAGATGTTTGTTGACCAGCTTTAAGGCATTGGAGATGGTGTACTGCAAGGTGCTGCTGATGCTGATGGCTCCCCTAAGACTTGGGTTAAGGATGCTTACGCAACATAGGGTATTCTTTAGAACAACCAGAGTGATGATGAAATGGAAGTTCTTCAGGATCGGTTTGAGCTTGGCCATTTGCTCACAAACAGATGTATCGGCATTTGCAGCCGAACAGACCTCATTGATGCAGCCAAGGAATGGCTCAAGAATGTCCAACATGGTCTGGAAGGCATCGACACCATATTCCCAAGTGTTCTGACAGGCATCTATGATCCTGTCTACTTCACCTTTAAGGTGGCCATATGATGACTTGATCTTCACCTCCAGTCTTTTCCAAAGATCTGGGGATACTCTAAGCATTTTAGCAACCTCCTCCACGGTGTTCACAACTTTCTGGATAAAAGGTATGGGCATAGAACGAATGAGCCACATGTTAAAGGCATATGGGTCACTCGGGGCTAGCACAACCTGAGGAAACTCCTGCAGAATCCTGCTAGTAAGATCTTTCATTTTCTGACATAGAACCCCTGTGGTAAGGTAGGTGAGCCCTCGACAATGCTCCATCCGCAGACCCCACTTATTTCGTATTTCGGAGAGCAGCATATAAAACAGACCTTCAGAATCTGCATCACAGGGCAGGAAACCCATTAGGTGTTTCTGAGGAAACCCTGCTACGGTGACAGATCTGATGAAAACTGGGATTTGATCTTTTCCCTCGATGTTGGTCACATCTTGCAGCAGAATTGAGAAAAAGCGTGCCAACCTCAAACTGTTCCGGATCTCCTCTCGCATAAGGTTTTCACTGAACTGGAGGACATCTTTCTGATCTATTTTTTCAACACATATGGGGTTGAGAGACTGTTGTCCCTTGTGTCCTCCCATTGGCTCATCTGCACTGGGGTTGGCATCGTTCCCTATGCTGAATCCAGTGAAGGCAAGAGTTTCCTTAAAGTATATTTTAAGGATTTCCTTTGCTTTGCAGTTGGAGACATCTTCTGTCCTTTGGTCCTCCTGCGGTAAACCACATGCTGCACTGTTCTCGCCTGGCTCATCTTTCACAACAGGTGGTGCATCGTCTTCTAAAGTAAAGGTAATAACATGGACAGGAAAATGAAAAAGTGTTACTGATTAAACATGTTGAGACATTTCCACAAACATGCTATTTTTCTTACAAAGCAGATCACATGATGATGCACTGGCATGTAGTTGTTACCCAAACAGTTAAATTACGTTTTTGAAAGAAAGATATATGCGGCCAAATTAAGTAAAAACTTAAAATTGTTTATTGTAAAATAAACAATAAGGATATTAAATTAGGATTAAAAAATGCATTTACCAAACCAATCACCTTTAGCTTTCTTCAAAGATGCATGTTCCGCCTCATTCTAAACGGATAAAAGAAACATTACTACTATTTAGATGCAGACAGGAATCCACACAATGCGATAAAAAAAATTAAAATAACATCAGGTTGAGAAGACTACACAAGGTACAACATTAGGTATGAATATGCAACAAATCAGAATTCAGTGTGTAGTATAAAATGTATAATTCTTACTGGTTCTCTTATTCTCTTGTTCTTGTTGCGGCCTGATGGATTGTTCACCTGTCTTGTAGAATCAAATATGGTAGGAATAGCGCCCTCTGTCAAGGATGTTGTTAAAGTGCTCTGAAAGAGAAACAAATCTTTACCAAAATGGTATTTCCACTGTGCAAACACCTCGATCACACCTACAGCCTGTTTCCACATACATATATGCATCATCTGGGTGCGTGCATCATATTTCCACCAAGATGTTCCCGCTCACAATTTGAGGCATACACTGTAGACCAAATGTAATTTTGTTGGACCAAGGTGCATTTATGCTCTAGGTGTGATTAAGGAATAAGAATATAAACACAGCACATACTTTAATATTTGACAGATCTTGTTTGTATGACAAACTCATGGATACACAATTAATGTCTGTGTGGGAAGTTTGGAGACAGTTGAAATTAGCTATTAAGAGTTGCGCTGACCACTGGGCTATGCAGGAATTCGGTACAGCAAGCAACATTTTCCATGCACAAACATGCAAGCAGATTTGTTAATGCCCATATTATGTCTACGCTTGTGCCAATCAACATCTTATTGAATATTATTCACCCTCAAAACCAGAACATCCTAATCAATTCACCAATGTTTTGTAAAATGAAAATGCATAATAGGGACAGAGATATCGCCTTTGACACACATTGTAACGAACAGACAGAACATGTCTGTTACGCTCCCACATCACTTGGGGAAAATAATAAAGAAAAATACTGGTGAAAAAAAAAACAGACAAGATATAGAAACAAACTGCTCTGTTCAAGAACAATAGCGATCTCTCAAGTTTTCATGGTTGTGTTCCCTGAACCGGTTTTGACCTGAGTAAATAATACTTACGTCACGACAGATCAAGGAAGGCTCAAAATGATTTGCACAGATTTTGAAAGAATTGTGCAACTCCTCAGGGGTCTTTGACTCCAAGTCAGATCGTTGACAATTACTCAACCATTGTTTGCATCTGAAAGAGAAAATTCACAGGTTTAGATTTCAGAGCTTCAATATAGACAGACCTGGCACCAGTCTACGTTGCAGAGCTTGATGACCCAGGCCTGGCTGCATATCACTAGCAAAGCATCCAGTCCTGTGACTCATTTAGCTACATAGAAGGTATTTAAAAACAACCAGGTTCTGATAAGAAAAAGGCATAATGTACATAACAGAGGAGTGCACAAAAAAGCAATTAAATCCAACAGCAGACACAGCATCCTAAATCTCAAACCCGGCTGCGTTCAGTAGACAAGAACTATGCACAACAACTGTTCTGTACTATTCATGATCTACCTCTGAAAATATTTTTACCCCATAACACTAAATAACTTGTTGATGAAGTAATAATTTGTAGTTATTTAAACAGTTTAGTTTGGGCAAACATTAACATGGTTGATTTTTATTTGGAGGGAGTTAGGAAATACTAAATGTAAATGTTCTGGAAATCCACAGCTGTCTACTGATCACTAAAGAAGTAACGTTACACATCCTGGCAAATAACTGTCACCAGCCAATGCAAAATATATTCTTTTAATCAATTAATGTGTTATTCTTCGAGTAGGGTCAAAAACAACCCAGCTGGCAGTTGGAGGATTAAGGCAACACTTCTCCCAGTAATAAATAATTCATAACTTATCTTTTCCAGCAGGTACATGTTATACCCAATAACAACACAGTGTTTACAGTTACTGCAGTCTATATGGCAAACGCGTGTGGCAAATTATGCTCTGATATCTACTTGGCCACAATTCTGATTGCTAACAATTTTAAGGGGTCAACAATCAACATCGGAAGGGGGTGTTACCTTGTACGTCATCAAGGCTGGATAGCTTACTACCAGCCCATTTGTCTAGCTATATCATTACAAGAGAAAGTTGTCAGATAAAGCCAAATTACCTTTCATAACTTTGGGAAATGATCAGTCAGTGATCACACTGAAATCACAACAGACCGCTCACGAAACGACCGTAAAAAAACATTACACGCAACAACTGCATGCAGCCTTTCGACAAGCTAACGTTAGCTTGCCAACAAACAACTCAACACTAGCACTCGCTAGCTAGCTAGCTAGTACAGTATGGTGGGGAGATGATTCAATGGAATAGCCAGATACCTAACGTTAGCTAGCTAGAATGCTAATGCTAACGAGAAAGATAAACGTTACTTTAAAAGTAGAATTAATAAGTGGTTGTACACTATTTAACAAATAGATATATTACACTTACCGCTCCGGGTCCAAAGGGAATCTGAAAAATTGGACGTCTGATTTATCTGAGTAGATATTACAATTTGGTGCGGCGCAGCGGTTGGGCATCTTGAGTTCCATGGCATGGCGCATGCACTCACACTGGTTCAGAATAAGTCGTGCATCGTGCAATTAACCAGAAATACACGCGTGTTGAATATTCTGCTCAATATTGGTACAAAGTCGTGCAATTAACTTCGTAGCTGGGTAAGTTAATTATTTCATTGCGGAAAAAGTTGATTTGTTGCCTGGTGTAGTTAGCCGAGTCAATGTTCATAAACCAGGAAGAACACCTAAGCAAAGCGGAAATCGACACGAAACTCCGTGCTGCCCTAAACCCCGCCCATTTCTGAAAGGCATCTTCTCAAATAAGTGATTCTTAACATACTCCCACACTCACACCGCCGACTTTCATGCAAAAACAAAACCTTCAAATAAAAGCATATTTGTGCATTTTTTTATATTATTGCCATTTTTTATATCGAGTATTAACTTCGGAACGGCGCACAAACAGTTTAAATGTGGTTCGGGTGCGATTTCGACAACTGCGGTTAAAACATGACCTTAGATCACATGGTATTTATAAAGTTTATCCTGCTGACCAATTACGTTACACTTATGAAACGACGCTTTGGCGCAGGTTCGTTACGTCATGATAAAAGCGACTCTAGAGTGGTAATAATTATTAATAGTTCAGTCAGCCTGTAAGTATAGTCATACATTGTGCTTTTGATACCAGTGAAACCGGCCTGCAACTTAAATTCAAGATATGCCAGAGTGAATAGGCGTGTTCGAATGAAAAAAAAACAACAGATGGTGACTGGCTGCTGTATAAATCACCTTGTATCATCAATAGCAACCCATTGTTACTGGCAGTGGCGTAGTGGTCCCTGGAGTACATAGCATACTCGAATTCTCTTTTAAGACATATAACTCACGTAAGAAAACTATTGATAGTGAGAGAAAAAATGCAGACCAATAAATAAATGAACAAGATGCGTCTGCACCTTTTCAGAAAGTGGGCATGCATCTTCAGTATTGTTTTAGTACTGACACTTCAAAAAAATTTATGTTTTTTTAAAGTGTAATCCTCTATGGTTTCATTACTTTATTTAGAGGTAAATACTACCACTTTTATGATTCAGAAACAGAACATGTGATTAGTTGCTCATTTCCAATAGAATATACTATAGTACCTATAGAACACAAAGCCAAACGTGCCCCTGCTTATATATTAGAACTCACATTTCAAATTCCCAAATCCCCCTTGCAAATGGAATAATGGTAGTGTACCTGTCTCTGGGTCCCAATGTGGTGGGTTCACAACTGCTATAATTTGAATTATTTATTTAGTCCCCAACCATGTACAGTGCCATGAAAAAGTACTTGTCCCCTTCCTGGATTCCTCTTTTATTGTATATTTGTCACTGAATGGTTGTGAAAAATATACTTTTCACAACACTGTATATAAAAAGGGTCATGTCATACAATTATTCTCTTACATACGTGTTTTGGTGTATTTTGACAGTTATGGTATGACCAAGTGGGTACATATAGCTGGGCAACAGCTGTAAAAGGAAAGAGTGGATAAAGATTGCTGATAAATACATACTAAAAAGTTGGAGTGAATAATTTTGTTTTATAAGGATCCCCATTAGCTGATGCAAAAAACATCAGCTACTCTTCCTGGGGTCCGCACAAAAGACAAAAGAAAACAAAAAAATATGAAATGCGAGGTGCAATGTCCAATATGAACAGCCATGACATTTTGCATCACTTGTTCTATTTTGGGGTTTAGCAATATCACCTGGACGGGCCTTTCACATAAGTTCTACACTATTGTGTAGTTACCACTGGTGGCATGTGTGTGCATTAAAACATAAGCTGCCTAAACAGTCAGGGGTTTTCAGTAGTCATTTTTTAATGAAACACAAAAGTGATGCTTTTTACCTCTCGTCAGCCTTCAACCAGAGTCGTCAGTCATACATTTCTAGTTCCCAGTGTGCACCAAAGGGCAAGCAGAGGTGCCCTACTTTATTTGGGACTATTGTAAAAATCCCCTGGGTCAAAGGACCAATACTTATATCCATTGATTATTTTTGCCACTTTTTTGTATTCAGACATGCGAGGGGGTATCAAGTATGTCTTTATGGGTCATGAATGTATGTATGCTAGCAGTCTTGGGTCAGTTATTTTGTAAGAATGTTAGTTTGTCTTTGTTGCCAACACTGAAAGCACCCAGGAATGTATGAGATAAAAATATTTGAGGTAAAAAGTGAGAACAAAAATTTTTTAAATTATGTACATTTCAGACTTATAATAAAATGCCTTTTTCAGGGAACAAGTAATGGGTTAAAAAACTTACAAGGTGTTCTGCAGCAATGGAAGTAAATTGAACCTTGAAGGATGATGCTAACAATTCCTACAGGTATCAGACCTTGTGTTATGTACAAATCCTCTACCTGTATAAAAGTGTTGGAATAGACTGTGTTACTACACCGGCATAATCATTAATAGGACAGTATTGTACTTCTCAGTGTAGTATATTGCTATTATAATGGTAATAAAAATGCAATTAACAAAGGAAGACAGACTATAAGCCTTCAGAGAAATTGCAAAGCCAAGGTGTTAGTGTGTACAGCTTCAATAACAGATTATCACCGCTTGAACAAAGCTAAGTTGCAACTGTGAAGGTCTGGGGCACTTTTGCTGGATCCAGAGTAATCGATTTGCACAGAGTCCTCCAGTGTACGCCTAGTTGGTCAGGGGTTCATCCAACCTCAAAGACCCAAAACACACCTCCAGGCTGTCAGAATTCACTTGGAAGAAAATACAGTAGGTTTCAAATTATGGAATAGCCAGCACATTCTCCTTGAACATCAACAATCCGGTTTCCGTTGAACTGGACAGAAGAAAGCAAAGCAACCCACCAGAGCAACACAATTGTCAGAAGTTCTGCAACAGCTTTGGGAAGAACCTTACAGAAAATATTTGATTTCCATTGTAGACTGCCCTGAGCGAATTTGGCTCTAATGTCTGCAGAAGGTAGCTACTTTGATGAGTCAAAAATGTTGATAACATTTTGTTAAACAGAACAATTCCATTATAAAAAATGTTATCGCTAATTGTTTGGGTTCTATGCTTTAATTTCAGAATAAATTATGACATTAAACTGAGTGAATTTCAATAAAATCTGGGGGTGTTCCTAAACTTTCGACCAGTATTGTACCACCATAGAACGCATCAGACAGATGCACTGAAGATATATTCTTGTCTGCTCATTATTTTTGCACATATGGCTCTGTTCAAACATACCACAATACATTCTGTGTATTGTATTGTATGGTTTATTGGCCATTTTATAAAACATCTTTTATATATGAATGAGATTTTTGGTGAGCATATACTACAGAGAACATTGGTCTGACTGGTGCATTGAAGACAGATGTATGTCTCTGCATACCATCACTGTAGTGTAACATAACATCTCAGAATAGTGTTGTCATCTTTTGTTTCTGTTGGTTTTTCTATGATAAATATTGAACATATTGTAGCCTTCCTTGAAATCAATATTGAATCAGCAAAGGCACAAACACATTTGAGATTTTTTTTAAATGAAAAACTTAATAGCGATATTCTAACTTCACAATGCTTAAACCACATTAGATAGCTTGTAGAAAACATTTAGACATTTAGATTTACTCACTAGACAAAAAAATTACTGTTCTAGGTGCTCACTCTAAAGGTTACCGCAAAGATTCATGATTACCAATAGGGACAAATTAACTCCGGCCATCAAGAAAAAATCAGAACCAATAAAGGTCTGTCCTGGAGAGTTCTACCTAATTTTCCAGCCCATCTAGAAGCGGTCTATGATTTAGTGTCAAATGCTGCACTAAGATCTAATAAAACCAGAACTGGTATTTCATTGGAAACCGTAATCAGCCATATATCATTTAAAATGTATCAGGGCCATTTCAGTACACCTAGTGAGGTTGGAAGCCTAACTGAAATTTGTCTAAGAGACCGCTTGAGTACACAAAATAGCTGAGTTGATTGAAGACAACCGTCTCAATAATCTTGGCTATAAAAGGGAGATTTTATACAGGTCTATAGTTGTTCACTAAAGGATTATCCTATCCTACGACCCATGAGTTACAGCAGCTTCAGATCTTTACTCACACTTTTCAAATTAATGTTTGCATCCCCATCAATGAAATGGTTATATTTTACAACAACAATAACCCTGTTTTATATTCTTTATTCAGTTTGAAAACAAAAACAACATTTTTACTAATACGGTTTTACATTAGAAACAAAATAAAAAATACATTCTATATTCTGCCACAAAATAGTTGGTTTCCTCACATTATCTATGTCCCGATCAAAAGCATTTGGTGAATAGGCTTTTGACAGATTCTTCTTTCTCTAAATATTTTTTTGGCTGCTGCAGCCCAACATTGAAGTAAGAACAATGGAACATACTGTACAATAACATACACATGAAATACACTGACAGTGTGTGTATATGGAGATTACAGCCTACTGTATTTCCCGGGGGGGCTTGATTGTTATGAAATGCTATGCTAGGCTATACACAAAAACATTTCCATGAATTCCATCAACACACTTCAATAGCATTCTGTGGTCAATTTTAAGTTTTACCACCATGAGGAAATGCAGTGGCTATGTCTGCATACACAGACTGTTAAAGTTTACCATACTTTTTTTAATGACACCTGGCTGAAAGTGCCATTTACCATTCAAAATATGTAAGTCCACATGGGGGTGATTGAGGGTTCAAGTAATAATGATGGATGTTTAACCCAGCTGACTACATTAAAATGGTGGACACCCTTTATGGGGCAGCCTATTGCGAAAATAGAGTTATGGCTACAACAGGCCTCCATCATTCACTACGAAACATCCAGACATAAGAGGTCAGCTCGGATCCCAAATACTGAGGACAGAGTTAAAAAATAAAAAATAAGTCAGGAGGCATACTTCTTCAGACATGACGTGAATCTGAATTAACTTTCAATGTCAGGATACATCCTAACATAACTATCGACCATAAAGTCAAGGTCATGTCGAGCATTATAATGGATATTCAGAAATGCCAAACTCTTGGATCTGTGTTTGTCAGGGGTGTTCTCCAGATACATCTGAAAGCGTTTACGAGAACAATTTCCATCGAGATGTTCAGAACTAAGGATGGGCAGGTTGCAGAGCACCCTCAAGAAGGCAAGCACATTGGGGAAGAATTTCACGTCAGCCAGCTGCAGCGTTTCATGGACGGTCGAAGGCAGGGTGACCTTGCCCCTGTGCTTCCACTTTACCCTCCAGCAATGCAGCTCAGCAGGGAGTGTGTCTGCATTGGGAAGGTCTTTTCTGTACATCTCCACATTGTTCTCCTCAGACGTGTTAAACTTCAGCTGCCCCATGACAGCGGGGACGAGCGTCAGACATCTTAGGGCGTTGAGGTGGTTTTCAGAGAAGAGGTCGTTCAACTCTTTGATGACATGGCTCACCACCGGGGCAGTGAGGTTATCTTTGAAATAGCTCTCAGGCTGAATCTCTGTTCCAGCTTCAGGGCGGTGATTTCTCAAGTACAGCCTTGGAACCTTCACAGGGATGTCTAGTGCAGTGGCTAGGTTAACAGCCTCTTCAAACCAGAACTCATGGTAAACATCAATGTTATCCAAGACCTCATTCAGTGAGTGCAACACAGCGGTCAAGCTGTTCGCAGCAAAATAGACATCCATCAATGGTCCTTGCAAGTTCTTGCCAAAGGCTCTTGTGAATGACAAAGTATTTTTCAGAACAACCAGAGTAGCAACAAACTCAAAATCAGCCAGTGCCTCTGATATCTCCAAGGCATCATGGGTGACTTGGTCACTCCACCTCATATCTTCATTGTCATGAACACTATCCATACAGAGCAGTAAAGATTCAAGGAAATCAACTGCCACCTCAAATGCATCATGTTTCACTGTCCAGTTAGTGTGGCAGGCTACTTTTAGATCATTGGCCTTCTCGTCATTATCTTGGTAGAAAATGGAGATGGCACTTTCTAACTCCACTTGCAGGGAAGGTGACTCACTGAAAAGAGACTCAATCTTCTTCAAAGTAGACATGACAATCTGGACACCGGTCAATGCAACCCCACTTGCCAATGAAATATTCAAAGCACACGTTGATTTTGGAGTGAGTACTGCTGTGGGGTACTTCTCTGTGAGCTTGGTGGCGATGGCTTTAATTTTGCTGGAATGCACACCAGAGCTGAAATGGGCCTGCCCTCTGCAGTATTCCATATTCAAGCCCCACGTCTTTGTAACCTCAGTTAGCAGCCTCTCCGTCAGGGTTTCCTCATCCCCATCAAAAGGAAGGAATCCAACAAAATCCTCCCGCAAACAATTCGCCTGGTCTAAAAAACGCAAGAACACAGGGAGGTGGCACTCACCTGAGATATCAACCACTTCATCAGTGAGTAATGAGAAGAAGCGGCCCTCCCTTACTTCCTGTAAGAGCCCCTCTCGTATGCAACCCTCACAAACCTCCAACATCTGCCTCTGCTGGGTGGGGTTGCAGTACTCTGCATTCAAACTGATTGATTCAAACTTTTTCCTGAGAGCCGTGTCACCACCAGCATTTATTCGGTACTCCAGCAATGCCTTGAAGTTGCTTAGAGCGAGACATTTGCCTGTCCGCAAATCTTTGGTATGTCTAGTCAAAGGTATGTTTTGCTTCCCTAATACGACAAGAATCTCAAACAATGATCTCAGGTATTCTCTGTGATCCTTCTTGTCAAAGGTCAACTGTTTGGTGTTTGTCTGAAGGTCCTCTTTGCTCATGTTGGGTTGGTCCACCAAGTCCTCTGTAGGAAAAGTATGAGAAATAATGAGAAAATCATTTCTGCAACATGCATGTGGCCTATGACATCATATTGGCTCACAATTGTAAACAGGTCCTAAACATAAAACTCCTACCATATTTTAACACATTTGGAACATTTGAAAATCAAATAAGATTTGTTTAATTTAGGCATACTTCACATCAGTGTTTTAATACTGAAAATCTTATCAGGATAAGGCATTGTTTGTCAACATGTTTGCATCAATTTAGTCTACTATATAGGCAAAATACTAATCAAAGTTACTTGTCCAATAGATATTTATAGTTATCAAAACAGAAATGGAGCCAGTCTATACACAACACAAAACAAATGTGAAGTCGATCTGAAAATTCCCCATGGAGAAAATAAATGGTGAAATAACCCGAAGAGACATTTTCAGATAGACAGTGTTATGGAGTTTATGACTCGTCACCATTTCAGTCAATAGTGTGCAGCTAGTCATTTGGGTATTATTATAAGTATTAAAATCTGTGGTATAAACACAGTTAGGTTCAGAAATAATTGGACACTGAAGATGTTAATTTGGCTGTTCACCAAAATATATTCAGATTACAGTAAATTTTTATGGGCTAAAAGTGCTGTCTCTCAGCTTCAATCAGAGGTAATCACATACAAATTTGAGCCAAATCTTTTTCAAGGGACCAAAAGGGACAATTGACTCAAAAGCTGTTTCATAGACAGGTGTGAGCTATTCCGTCATTATTTCTTCATCAATTAAGCAGGTAAAAGGTCTGGAGATGATTCCAGGTGTGGCATTCACATTTGGAAGTGGTTGATGTAAACCCACAACATGCGGTCAAAGGAATTCAATACAAGTGAAACAGGCCATCCTTTTTTTTTTTTACAATTATATTAGTAAACAGCACAAAGCATCAGCAATTTGGTTAATTCTGGGGGGGGGTGGTAGAATGCACTAGAGAGCTCTGCAAAACAAAAAGGCCTGTGGGTTCATTTATAAAATTGCGTAAAATTCACGTGAAAATATTGCGTATGCACATCCCACGTCGGTTTTCTTTAATAAATAACAACCCACCCGAAATTAAGTGCACATTTGCAAGTGTCTTGTCCCACCAAATCAAAGCCCATAATTGCCTGAATTAATAGTGACTACATAACTGTAGTGACTGCAAATCCCAACAGAAAACCCAAAAAAAATGTATGTCACCGTGGGATATTTAAATCTTACAAGGGGTGGACACTGTGTGGGTATTACAAATGCCAAGGCATTAGTGGCAGCATGTGTCAAACGTTTTGAATATGGCAGGAGAGGGACAGACCAACACAATTTAAAAAGAAGTGGTGTGACATTAAAGTGGCAACCAAATAGCCCATCGCAATACACATACAAAGTGTTTGTGCCATAGGCGGGGAAAAGAGAGACCGGAGCTCAAAGACTTGCTGGTTTTATTTGATCTCTCCATATTCTTCTATTCGGCAAATCTTCCAGCTGTTCCAAAGCAGCCATTGTGCGTCATTACGCATTGCAATTGCATGCCTTTTTATTCCCACCTATTTTCTTGCAAAAGATACCTGAAAGTGTTCTAAAATTGGGCATGGTAATTGCACTGATTGTTATTGACAATGACAGGGCCATTATCACATCGACACCTATGCGGAACGATCACAAATGTGCTGACAAATGACACAATACGAATGCGCATTCGTATCTGCCCGTCTGAGGCAACAGCATCAGTTTGAAGGTAATTTGTTCTTGCTCACCTAATTATTCGGGAAAATGAATTTCATGAAATGCAAAAAGTATTGAATGATTAGTGATCCAATCGAATGATTCCCGATTCACCAGTAGAAATATTTGAGAAATTCTTTTTCATCAACAAATATCTGTGTTTGCATTAATCAGAAATCATTTTTGTAGGCGCTCCAGGGAACTCTTCATATGCAATACATTAGAGGTTATATTTCAATTAACTTTTCAAAATGATTTTAATTTAAAAGCTTTTGAGTTTCACCCTTCTGCCATCAGAAGGGTGAAACTCATAACACATCAGTTTCAATATTTGATATGGTGTCTTTGTATTTTTATATCAAATATAGGGTTTAAATTATTTGCACATCATTGCATTCTGTTTTCCTTCACATTTTACACAGCAACTGAACTTTTTTGGAAACTTATAATTTAGCAATAGACACTATAGGAGTAATATTAACTGATTTCATTGTTAGTTCAAAGAATGTCATTTTGTATACATTTTAGGGTGCTCACCCATTCAGAGAAAATACTACAGTAGCTACAGCATAAGACTAAAGTGTCTTATGCAAATATTTTCTCAAGACTGCTTGCGTGCCATGCAAATGCATCAACTTGTACAATTGTTTGACTTGCCAATCATGGAACTTAGGTGGTGGTGGTTCAACATTAACTTCACTTTTACACTGCTACAGAGGTGTGTTAAAACAGAACTAAAAAAAGCTACTGGGCCAAAGTGTTTTTATTGGTCAGTGTTATTATTAGGGATGGACCGATATTCGGTGCCAATAGGGTCTTTCTAGTGAATTCGCTATCAGCCATGTTCTATTGGCATCTCTCCAATAGTCCTACATACAAAACCCATGTGCACCCCATATAGTGTTGACTGAGAAATGTTCCTGCCGCCATCAAAATGATCCATCATGACTTTTCATGATATCGATTATCGGCAGTAAACATTGGCAATCGGCCCCCCAAATCATCCACAATCTGTATCGCCGCTAAATGTATCCATATCAGTTGATTACTAGTTAATAACGGATTCATAACCAGTTCCAAAACTTACTTTTACTCTCTTTACTTTGCCTTTCTTCATTGTCACTCTAAAATGCAGAAGTAAAAAAGAAACATTTTAAAAAGTAAAAAACAAACAGATTCAATTACAGTGAGTACATTTTCCACTACCATTTACTTCTATGAGCCTCCTCAAAACCTTGAATTCTGAAGTCTTATCGTGTTGGAGCAGATACATTATAAGATCTTTACATAAAAAGCTAGGATTGACTAACTAATAGAGTCTAGAACAGGGGTGGGCAAACAGCTGACTCTGGGTTAAACTTTGACACACAAGATGTAAACAGATAATATGGCAATATCATCAAACAGGAAATTCACATGAAACCTGTTACATCTAAGTGTTTTTCTGTAGAATGGGGGTGACTATTCAAAAATGCTCAGTGCCAATAGACCCCTCTAATGACTGTCCAATATATTGTTAACTACCCCAAAAAATGGAGCAAATATTTAATACAAACATACTCTGTTACAAAAGTAACATTTTACTGCCACTTCCCCTTACCAGCTCTTTAATTCTCTTGCGCTGCAAACTTTTTGGACTGTTGAGGTGGACGGATGACTCAAAGATGGTTGGTATGGCATCATCCTTCAGCCTTGTTCTAAAAGTATTCTTGAAAAATGAAAAATAAATGTTTTAAATTCTCTAGTAGTGAAGTGTCTGTAGCACATGAACATAAAAATAAAGCAGCTATTATCCATGTCAAATTATTCATGAAACATTTCAATTGGGCCAAGAAACCAGAATAGAAAGACTGCATCAGCATCACTTACTGTTTTACATATCAAGGACGGTTCAAAGTGCTTAGCACAAAGTCTGTAGTATCTGTTCAGCTCGTCAGGTGTTTTATCTTCAAGATCCTTGCAGTCACAGTTTTCAACCCAGAGCTTGCATCTGTGTAAGACAGACAAAGTAATAGTCAACTAGTAGTCAAACATAACATATAGTTAGGTCTGGAAATATTTGGACAATGACAACATTTTCATAATTTTGCCTCAGTACGCCACCACAAAGAATGACAACAACAAGAAGCTGTCTGCACGAAAATGTGCAGACCACTTTAATTCAAGAGGTTGAACAAAAATATGGCATGAAACATTTCGGAATTGCAACCATTTACATACACAGTCTCCTTGCCGGGGGCTCAAATGAAATTGGACAAATGAACACAATCATAAATAAAATTTTAATTTCTAATACTTCGTCGAAGGTCTTGTGCGGGCAATGACTGCTTGAAGCCTGGAACACATTGATATCACCAAACGCTGGGTTCCCACTTTTTTATTTATTTATTTGAGGGTCTTTCTGCCTTCTGTTGTCTTCAGCAAGTGAAATGCATCTTCAGTCGGGGTGAAGTCAGGTGATTGATTGCAGAATATTCCACTTCTTTGCCTTAAACCCCTGGGTTGCTTTTGCAGTATGTTTTGGGTCACAGTCCATCAGTAAAGAAGTTCCACACAATCAATCTGAGCAGACAATATATTCCAAAATGGCCAAAAACCTTCAAGTTTGAGTGAGCAATGTATACATGCTTAAAGTGAAGGTATTATATTTGAATATCATTTTAATATACTATATTATTCTACAGTTGTGAGAAAAATTTATTTATTTTACTAGGTACTCTGTTTAGAAAGAAACCAGATATTATACAGTTGAAAAGTTCAATCAGCATTTGTCTAGCCATGATGATCAACACTATTTTCCTTTGGCACTGTTCCTAAGAAAAGTTTATTTAAAAAAAGTTTGAAATACAACAGTTCTGTGTTGATTTGTTATTCATGTGAAGTCCATTAGTATTTATTAGTTAGGTTGTGCTTTTACTATTACAACTGTATTTTGTTTTTGTAAACAACCCAGGATTGGTGTATAGCTGCTCTTTTACATTTCTCAAATGGTTTAAATTACAAGATATATTTCCATTTCCAAAATGGTTTGTAATTTTAATGGTAATGTAATAAAATGTTAAATGACTGATTTTGTCATTCACATTATTTCCATATTGTGATAAAGAAACGTCCTTCCTCTGTAGAGAACGCTCTGTTTTAACCTGGTTGTTAAACTGAGATAAAGCCTCCTGTAAACTCCTGGATCCCTAATAGACGCCACACCCCTTCATTCACAAATGAGCCCCTTCAGTTTAGGGTAAGATCACTGACATTAGCCTGAATTGATAGAATAGTATTACATGAATACAACTGAACCATGGTTAATTTAAGTGTATTCATTAATATAACAAATTAAATAACCCAAAATAAGTCAAAATGTAAAAAGTCCTTTTAAGTTTAACTTTTTTATTTTAACTTTCCATGAGGATGCAATTCCCAACAAAATCAACCCAATCATTCTAGAATAATAAGTTATTCTCAAATAGAGCTTCTCGAGTGCTCTGGGGAAGAAATCCTTTATTTTTTCTTATCACAATATATATTGCAGGAAAATAAAATATTGCAATGTCAGTTATTTTGAATAATGTGCAAACCTAATCCTAATGGAGTTGTAGAACCAATATTTAACACACTTCTGATAGGTGGCGTTAAAGTAGTAACATACACATTTAAGTTTAAGTCATTCCCACCAGATGCCTCTGACTAATGAAGAGACAAAGACTGTTAAGAGACAGGATAAATGTAGAGGATTTATCGATACTAGGGCCCAGTTTCATGGAAAAAAAAGAGCAAGGTATTATATTGATGAACCAGTGAGGTAAAAACATGTCAGTAACAAGCAAACTTGGAATATTCATCAAAATATGTTGACACTAATTTACAATAAACCTAATTTAAATAAACAAGCCATAATTCACACCAGTGTGGTCTACCCATCATATGCCACAATCGTCATCCTATGCCTAACGCCATGATGAAGAACAATGAATTAATTTCTCTGAGAAAGCCCACGGTAAGGGCGCACCTGAGGGTGTGGGTGGCGCTGTAATGCGCATGGCTGATCAGAGTAAAAATGGGAGCAGATATTTACAAACCACAGCCTCTTATGTCAAGCACCGGAGAAGCTGCGAATGTGAAGGGCACAATGAAAATTCACCAGATTGTCTCCCTTACCTCTCTGGACAGTTTAGGCAGAGAGCTGCCCCACTTCTGCAGGCAAAAGGCAACTACATGACTGCTTCAGTCCAAATGAATTGGACATGAATTTAAAAAATGCGTGAATTACCAACCAGCGGTTCAGCAACAAGAGAAAATCTTACTGACACCAGATATTGTTGGGAGGTTTGTCATTGTTAAATGATGCCCAGCCATTTGTAGGCCAAGTCCTGAATCTGATGGGTGATGGAAATAAACTAAGTGGGTTTCCAGTTTACACCAGATAATTGTCACAATGACAGCAATGGCTACATAGCAAAAATAATAATTCAATCACAAATCGAAAACATTCACTTCTCTGCAACAAACAAAATACGATACCGCTGCCAACTAATGTCTTGAGTGAAAATTGTTTAAGCAGCCCACAATGGCCAACAGTGCGTTTTTATAATACCAGCGAACTGCATCTTTCTATTCGGTCTATCTACGTGTGTCTATATAGCGCCCATATGCGCTAGAATGAGTCTGGTACTGTACCAGGTGCAATGTTAACACTACCTCTCCAGCCTGCTTGTTAGCCCACTAAGCAACTATCGAGTTGTGGACAAACTCAGTTAGATTATATTTTAAACTACTTCATGAGGTGCAAATTCCAAAAGGCAATCTCAGTTCCTCTGCAAACAGGTTGGAAAACGTGTAGCCTAAAAGCTAGCTAAGCTAATTACGAGTTAGCAGTGCAAACTCAAAGAGGCATCTTAGCAATGCGAACTTACATTTCAGTGTCCCTTGGAAACCTGAACAATAGAGCTGGTGACTCGTTGCTTCCTCTAATGCAATTTGGAGCAACGCAAAAGTTCGACATTATTTGGTTTCATTGATATTGATGTTCCAAAAATACCGAAACTAATTTGCAAGCGGCTGGTACAGGACCGACTGAACAGAGACGTCGCACGCACCATTACGTTTCAAAATGGATATACCATGTGATCGCTAACATTGAAGGTTCGTTTGATCACGTGCGTGCTCAAACCGGTGTTAAGTTCCACGATGCGACGTTACACCGACCTCTACTGGACACCAGCCGAAATATATCAATGAAGGTACAATAGTTCTCAGCATACTGCACTACTTTAGATCATACATCGGGTCTGGATGAACGAAATATATTAAAGATCACAAACTTTATTGCACATTGTGTAATTCGTTGAGAACAATATTATGTAACAAGGTCAATGGAAACCAAAACCACCAATCGACTGAGGGCTGGATTGAAACTCACACCAAATATTTAAGTAAACAATTGAAATCACAGGCTATTCCAAATTGCATGAATTTCATCATGGCAACTCATAATGTGACTTAGTACCTGTATGCACTCCCAACAACATCTGGGCATGCTCCCAATGAGACAGCGGATTGTGTCCTAGGGAATCTCCTCCCAGACCTGGATCAGAGCATTAGTGAACTCCTTGAACAGTCTGTGGTGTTACTTGGTCGCAAGGTCTGACGATGTGTCTGAGGATTTCATCCAGATAACTAACATTCGTCAGGGTACTGTTGGCTGGCACGTGGAGGTCTGTGCAACCCTCCAAGCATATGCGTTCTGAGACCATCACTGACCCACCGCCAAACCGGTCATGTTGGATGATGTTGCAGGTAGCATAACGTTCACCACGGTGTCTCCAGACTCTTTTACATCTGTCACATGCCCTCAGTGTGAACCTGCTGTCTTCTGTGAAGAGAATGAGGTGTCAATGGCGGACCTGCTCTCTGGCAAATGCCAATCAAGCTGCTTGGTGCTGGGCTGTGAGCACAGGTCCCACTAGAGGACGTCGGGCCCTCATACACACCAGTAGCCCACTGAAGGTCATTTTGTAGGGCTTTGGCAGTGCTTCTCATGCTCCTCCTCACACAAAGGAGCAGATACCGGTCCAGCTGCTGGGTTGATGCCCTTCTACGGCTCTGTTCAGCTCTCCTCGTGTAAGGCCCATCTCCTGGTCTCCATGCTCTTGAGACTGTACAGGGAGACACAGCAAACCTTGCAACAGCTCTTATGGACGTGCCATCTGGAGGAGCTGGACTACCTGTGCAACCTGAATGGGCTGCAGACACTGCCTCATGCTACCAGAAGTAATAAAGAGAATAGCAAGATGTCTGTAGCCACCACCTGCACAGCATTCCATTTGGGGGTTGTCTTGCTGTTGCCTCTCTAGTTTACCTGTTGTCACTTTCATTTGCACCAAAACAGGTGATATTGATTAACACTTAATTATGCTTCCTAACTGGACATATTGATATCCCTGAAATATTATTGACTTGTCGTTAAACTGTTATGAATGTGTTCCTTTTATTTTTTTCAGTAGTTCTTTAGTGCTGCATACATAAATACCACAAATGAAAATGTATTAAATGCATTAAACTGTAACACAATTAAATTTGAAATGTAAACTAATATATGGCATTTTAATTTACATAATAGAGTATGCATACAGCCTACCAATTTGAAAAAGCTATAGAAAAGTGTTTACTATTTCATTTCCATGGTGTTTCCAAAACTACACCTACACATTAGAATGTAAATTTTCCAAAACAATACTGACACAAGTGTAAAAATGACAAATAATTTTTAATGTTTGCCATTTCATTTCTTTGTATTGATAGCATGATTTGTCACAGTAATGAAATTAATTTTAAATTGGTAATCAACAATGATTTTTTATTCATTGTGTGGTTGAAGACTGTCAAAACTCAAAACGCAATTGCATTGCTATATTTTGCTATGGCATTTCCTCATTTGTCCTTCATTGTATATGGTAGGATATATACTGTATATTGTATATACTGCATAACTTGATGTGCACTAATTTTGCTTTATGTATTTACTGTTAACATTTTTCTAAATCCTTTTGCTACTGAAATGAAAGCAGGCATTTCTTGATGTTGGACAAGTTCATTTGGAAACTCCCCCACTTTTAGCCCATGTGCTCTATTGTCCCTGAAGGTTCACGTTGAAACTCAGTTGCTAGCTGCAAAGGGTGGACGTACATGTCCGTCACAGTGATCTAGCTACAGTCAACATGCATCAGAGGCAGAGCGTCCACCATTCCTCTCAACAAAATTGTTTCCCTGACTTATCTGCACTGACTGCTCTTCTTTCTTCACTTAAGCTCCTAATATGGCAAGCCATTTAGCATCTCAAAAAATCGAATTGTTGAAATCAAAAATGCATTGAATATATGGCAAAACGGCAGGCACCCAATTTAAATGAAGCGATTCTATTGGGTTGCTCTGCCTGTGGAAGACCACTGGTCATTCATGCACGTAGTTCAGAAAAATAAATGTAGATACGGCCCCATTAATTGTTAGTGTGGTTATAGCACCCAGGGGGAATGATTAACTATGACAGCGAAAACTTTCAAACCCCCGCACAGGTAATTTGAGTACATAGAAAATATATCCATGCCTTTGTTGAGATGATGTTTATTAGTATTACTTCAGTTGTGTTTATCTTTCATCTAAGCATATAGAACAAACCGCATCTACGGGTGTCAACAACCAAATATCCATTTACTCTTAAGGATAATGAATGCAGTCTGAAAAGTCTCACCCATACATTTCAGGTGGATATTCAAATACTATACAAAATGTTTTTGTTTGGACAAATCTTCAAATTTCAAACACTGACAGCCCTAACAGAAAACACATTCTCGCATGAACATCACCATTGAATACATCTGACATCTCAACAGTCAAGCCAGTCGGCATTAAAAACCAAATTTGCTGATCTCCACAAACTCCAACTGGATATTTTGGGATGGACCGGCTAATAAATTAAACTGAAAATGACTACATGGAGACTGCCTCAAATGTATACACTGACAAAACCTCATTCCATCTTTGTTTGTCATTGACTTGTTATCTAAATACAATAGGATTAAAAGTACCTTATAATGTTATATTAAAGCAAGCACCACTTTAAGAATACACTAGCATTACTTAAAGCAGGAAACAATCTTGGTGGATTAGTATTATTAACCTGTTGTCACACAGACCATGTTTCATACATCACAATTTGCATTAAATATTGTGGATGATGGGACAACAAATTTTCACAACCGCTTTTGTAAAGAGCTTATTTACATATCATCAGGATTGATTCATCCAACTCATCTAAAGATTTAGATCCTTTCTAGTTCTTTGGGATGATCAGGCAGGTCACCCAGAATGGCAGGGTTCCTCCTGTAGATGTAGGCATTGGCGTCATCATCCAGGTTCACTAGCTCAGCCAGAGAAGAGACACAGGTGTCGTGGTCTGCCAGCATCCCAGGCAGGCGGCATGACTTGCGCTGGATGCGACAGGAACGACGGACTGGCGTCAGGAACTTCAGATCCTTGATAGAACTCTTTCGTCTGGATGCACTTCCATATGTTTCACTGTCAATTGTCCTCTTAACACTAGTGAGAAGAGGAGACCTCTAGTTATTGGACAGACAATTTTAGTTTATTATACAGTTTTAAAAAGAGATGTGGTGCTTTTCCACAGCTAACTACAGAAGTGGCTATTACTATGTATATGGAGTACTAACCTTTGGAGGTATGGAGTGGTCTTCACACAGTATTTCACCACCGAGGCTACCTCTGCTTCAGGTGTTTTCTCCATCAGGTGGTAATCAGGTTGAACTTCCTTAAAATAACCCATCCTTGCTTTCGGTTCCAAAGCTCCATCACCTTCATCTTCAGAACAATCAGAAGTATTCTCAGGGGATACCATTCCCTCTACAAAGTTCTTGTTTGGCTTGCTCTCCATTTTCTTCTCTTTCGATTCACATTTTTTCTCCTGTGGCTCTTCTAAAAAATAATTAAAAAAATATAATAATTTACATCCACAATATTGTTACATAAATTGAGTGTGATTGCAGAGGTATGCATCCCAAAAAAGTCAGTATATTCTGGGGATTTTACAATCTGGTACTAAAACAGATTTTATTAGGATCTTCTATTACCGATCTCACTGAACAAAATCAAACAAAAAGAACCTACCCATCTGACATGTGTGGCAAATCAAGAAGCTGATAATTATTACCCAGCTGCATATAGCACAGGGGACAACAAAAGGCCACTAAAATTTGCAGTCCATCTCTTACACAATGAGCCTCAATATTGCATCATTTGAATTGGGAAGGTGGTAATGTGAGCAGATACATTTTACAGTATGTGATTTCAGTGAATGTAAATGAACTGACCATAAAACATATCATTTACAGATGCTGAGGGTATCTCCATTGCCTCCAAAGCATCACAAAGATTGACCACAACCTGTGAAAATATATAGAACCAAAGGGTTGCATTACATTAAAGATTTCCCCAAGAAATAACAGTAAATAAATAAATATAAAAAAGTGCCTTACATCATTCATTCTGATCTCTGGATCAACAGGAAGAAAATCTGTATCAGAGTTGTCAAGCAGGTCTAGTGTTGTGTTCAATATAAGAGGAGGTAAGGTGCAGGTTGCTTTCTGCTCAGGGAGAACCAGGTTGTTTTCGGGCTGATCAGATGGTTCAGGCTCAACAACTCTGGCCTCTTGCTGAGCAACTTCTGGGTTGCTTTTAAGTTCTGGCTTCAGAACTTGTTTGGATCTTGGTGCAACTGCTGATATGGGAGGCCTTTTTAGAACTTTCCCCTTGGATGCCAGCCATTCTGCCAGCTTTGCCCTGGGAATAAAGGATAAGATAGTAAGACTATTTTGAGGACTTGACCAAAGACCTAGCAATGAGCATTTTTTGGGAATGTAAAACATTGAAATAACAAACCTTCTTTCTTCAGCAGTCTCAGCGTTAGCCCTGTATTGGCTTAAACTGCTGGAAACTGGAGGTTTGTGAACCTTATCCATTGCCCCAGTCATCTTAGGCTTGGTGCTCTGTGGCTGCTCGTTTACTTTGGATCTCACAGCAGAAGGTACTGCAAAGCGAGAGCCTACGGGACGATAGGAGGATGGGACGGGGAACTTTGAAATTGGAGGTGGTCCATCGGATACAGACTTGGACCTTGAGGATTGACAAGATTGAGCGGACCTGAACGGTCCACGGCCGGCTAAGTCAGTAACAGATTTGGACCTGACCGTAGTAAAGTTTCCAGGCTTTCGGATTTCAGCTTTCAGCACCAAGGTGTTTGGTGCTTTACCATCTACCCCTCCCTCCAGAACACCAGGCTTCCTAAAGGAGCTTATTTTGGATTGGACAACTTTGCCTTTGTAGATGCCAGGGACAGGTTTAGTTGGGGCAGTAACTGGACGTTTAGTGGCCTCTGTGACTAGTTTTCTCTGCCTGACAGCCTGTTTTGTTAGAAAAGCTTGACTGAGAGTGTTTCGTTTCTTCATATCACCAGTGGGTGCAGCCTTTCCACCCTTCTGATCAGTCTTGACCTTCACAGAATCTTCCTTTACCAAATCCTCGCCTTTATATTTAAAATGGAGAGGCAAAGGCTGAGCAGCCACTGTCTTAGTAGGAGCCGCTCTGGAGATAAATGACTTAGTGGGTCCACTTGCTGGTTTGGCATTCTCCTTATTTTCCTTAAGAGTGGAGAGGATCATGAAATAAGCAAAATTAGACACAAAATAAAAACGTTTCAGGGGTCAGGATATTGGTGAGGACAACAATGATAAAAATAAACCTACATTACCTTCTTTAAGTTCTTTCTTGTATCCATTTTCTTTGATTTCAGTTGTCACAACAGGCAGAGCCCCTAAACATTTACAAATATTGGTGATCAAAGAGCTTTGAAACAAGACACTAAGACAACAACAACAAAAAGTATGGTGTGTGAAGAATTCCACTGCAGGTTTTCGCTAGTCATGGGCAGAAACATTGGATATAATGAATACTGTGCCCTTACAATGGGGATGGTTGCGCATAGACTTTTAGAAATTCTTCTAAAACACTACGTTTTGAATGAGTTCCTTAGTATCTGTAAAGTTTTTTCCCCGAAAATATTTTGACTGAACCAGAAGTTCCATGTAATCAGCACTCAGCAAGTTCGTTTTCCATTAATTCACAGAAAAAAACATTAATGTAATATATTAAACGTTATCGCGTTATTATTAATAGCTAATGTTTTATTACATGGATGGCTCCATCGTGGTCCATGACATCATGGAACTTCGGGTTAAGATATTTACTATTTGGGTACTACTTTAAAAATCTAAAATGTTCCTCCACTTCGTAGATAGCGAGGAACACATTCAAATACCAGCATCAGTAGAATCCAGTTATACAACTGGCAGAACCTGCAAGAGGGTCGTTACATTTTACTTGACTGCGAGCCAAATATTTCGCGATAATGGTTAGACGACAAGTTAAGTAATCAATATAGGACAAGACAGTGTGGGATGAGCGGTTCTTCGCATGACGCGTTGCGGAGTTCCAATGCAGCGCTTATCTGTGGTATATTCACAGTATTCCACCAACCCCCTTAGCCTTATTGCGCTTATAAACTAGTTACCAACACAAATACAGCAGTAAAACGTGCAGTGATGTCATACCTGTGGAATACGGTCTCATATGCCAGGAGTATCAGACAAAAAGCATTCAGAATTCAAAGCAACCAGTGTATAATATCCGATGCAAAGCCTGATGAGACAATTCCGTAGTTGGGTTGGACGCTAACTAGCCATGCCAGTACAATTAGCTACATGTAGCCAGTTAGCTAAACGACATTGCATTTTTCGACAGCTTGTGTAAGATAGCAAGAAACGGTCTACAAACATGTACATTTAAACAAAAACACGAATTAAACATGAAGTGTCGCGGATAAGTGTGGTAGTCTGAAATCCACAAGACCGGGAAATTGTACATTTATTTTTAGGAAGCTATTACAATAGCTATAATATATTTTGTATTCAATGTTCTGAACACGGATTTTGTAAAGAATACTGCAGTTGGCAACAACGGTTAACACTAAATGAAGTCGATTGTACCATTAAAATCCGGGTTTACTAATCGTAACTGGATTATTTGAAATTGCACGTACCTTATAAAGTAGCGAGCTAAACAACGTACAGAGAAAATCCACGAACAACGTTACACCCCGAACTCTCTCGCAAAACAAATCCAACCGAACTTTCGCGCTGTATTGCAAAAAATGGAATGGTTTAGGATTGGTCCAGAGTTTGAAGGGGAAAAACTCAATCTAGCCTATAGAATGCCTCAAGAAGAGTTCATGAGACAATTGGGTGGAAGGTCTGGGCGTGTCCATATGGGGTGTATTCATTCCTTCAAACAGAACGTTTTAGTTCTGAAAACATTCGTGAAATAGAGTTTCTATTGGACAAGTGTAGGTAAGTCCGAAATTCGTTTGCTTTCGTTTCAGTACTACACGTTTACAGAGGAAATGAATAAACCACTGAGAAGGAAAGCGTTTGAGCAGTTTGAATGTTTGAACCATAATATAATTCCAAAAATACCGCCTGGATACTGCATCCAAACATCCAATGTTTCCACTGATTAAAATAAAAATGGTCACATTGTAATACAGCTAGAGAATAATCTAGGCTGCTGTATTGACTCATAACATTTGAATAAGCAACATTATCAGTATGATATCGCCAATATCCAGCATGTGAAGTTCTGTCTTTAGTTGTATAACGCTTATTAAAAAATGTTGTATTTTAAATGCTAAACTCCCACCTTATGTCTTTTACCTGGAATACACAATTTAGGAAAACATTGTCACAACTTACACAAGCTTTATTTTTGGATAATTACAAAAAGCTAGTTAGATGTCACAATGATTCCCTAAATTATTCTCTGCACGTCTCATTGGAACAAAATCTAGTTTTCAAATTTTAGCAACCATAAAATGAGCGATGTTATGCCAGTTACAGGGGTATGAGATGTACCTCAACAGCCATGACATACTGTTAATGCTGTTCACCTGTAAGAATTTATTTTTAGTATAAATGCTTAGAAAAAATAAATCTTCACCAAAACATCCCACCAGGGTATGACTTGAATGCTCACCCTTGTTTAATAACCACATCCCTCATCTAAAATCGCTTTGACCTTTACACTGATTAAATGACCCTTGCAACCTTAGTAATGCCAGACTCCAATTCAAGCGAATCCCCTTCAACCTCAAACTACTCCTTAACATCTGCTAACAAGGCACTCTTCTGGACAACTTGGAATAATTACAGTAGATGCAAGTGATCCTCATTTACTGAATTTATCACACCGTTGGTAGACTAAGTGCCAATAGGTTATGAACTGCCAAGCACCAGGAAAGATTCTCAGGTCCGATAAGACCACACAAAAAAGCATTAGACCTGAATTTCAAGCACTGCATCTGGCCAACACAATGTAGTGCTTCCTCACTTGACAATCCCTATGCTGAAGCAAGGTGGTAGGAGCATCATGCTATGCCGATGAATATCAACTGCAGGGACTGTGAGACTGGTCAGGATTGATAGGACAAAGAGCAAAATACAAATCCTTGAAAACCAGAACCCCACTGAATATCTGTGGAGACCTGAAAATTGCAGTTTCCAGAGCTTGCGTAGACAATGCCCAAAAAAACAGCTATGTAACACTGGTAGAGGCATACAGAAAGACTTTGAAAGGCACTTATATTTTTTTGTAGTAAATACCGATGTACAAGATAAATATTTTTTACTCCCAATATATTGGCTCATTCTTAAATACGGTCCGGACTTCGTAATTATTGGGTATTGAATGTAGACAAATTAAATCAATTATACATTTAGTCTATAATAGGACATGTGAAGACATGTAATGAGAATGAATACTTTAAAAACAACACTATATTTCTGGACCACAACCGATTGCTTACCCGTTTGATCCCGTTCAAAATCCTTCCTATGATGGCTTAATGTTAGCATTTTGGTTCCCAAAACAAAACTAAAATGGTTGCCATGTCTTGACTTCCAGGTCTGATAATGATTGTATGGTTTGGTACTACATTTTAAATATACAAACAAATTCAAAACAAGACAGACAACATACCATTCTGCCACATTTATCCCTCTTTAATTGTGTGACCACATTGTAAAAAGGTCACTGACAATCATCCTTTTGGCCATTGATTGCAGAAATCACTTCCTGACATTTGACTGGACAGTATGAACCACCACCTACTTCCATTCCCAAACGAGATGCCACATTAAGTAAATAAAACAAAAATTAACAAAAACAAAATCTCTTTCTGCAATTTGAAACAAAAGCTATATATAAAAAGTTACATTTCAAACTCATCTGCAACCCCAGGGAAAGGCTTTCAGTGCTGTGTGCTAAAAGGGGTGTATGTACGCAGGCAGATCAGAGGGCTTTACGTCCGTGAGAGGCCTCGGTTATCCAGGTCTTTCACCTGAAGGAGGTAAAGATAAGAGTGTTAATAATGAGATGCCTGAAACAAAACTCATTCTCCCAAAGTTAAACTTTTTCAGTGCCTAGATAGAAACTCTACACCTCTTATGCATTTTGTCAAGTCAGTGCCTCAGCACATTATACATTCAAAACAGTCTAAAACACCATACTCCACATTCAATATATTTTTCATATTATACAATTATTTTAACAATTGACAACTGAAAAATCTCTAGCCCAGAAATAATACTTAGTGGAAGAGCATTTGGCAGTAATTTCAATTGTGAGTTTGTTGAGAAAGTGCAATATCAAATGTGCACACCAACAGTACACAATATTTGATAACTCTTTATAACACTATTCTAGCTCTGTCAAGTTAATTGGTGATCATTGACGCAAGTTATGCCAGACATTGGATTCTATTCAGTGTTCTAAATGAGCCACTTTGGTTGTGTGGATGATGGTCAATCACTTAGATCTTTTGAATACTTGTCAGTGAAAGGCTGCTAGGGAACAGATTGAACCTAGAGAAACAGATCCATTTCTCATCCATTTAAAATTGGGAGATAAATAAAATAACATTTTTGAAGCGATTGTTTGAACCATAGAGAATGTATGAATGCTTTAACAAGAGATGTATATTTCACCCCCCAAAAAGCCAAATTTCAATGCATGAAAATGAGGCACTGACATAAAAAGCGGATGTTATCTTACATTTTTTATAGGCAATATAAATACCTCCCTTAGATTATACCTGAAATATTTGCATGACTAAACACAAAGTTTAAGGTAGCCAGAGAGTGAATGGGGTGGTTAACCTTGTATATCCTGACCAGCCAGTGCTCTGTAGTGTAGGCCTCCTCAAGCACATCAAGCTCAAAGTCCTTGTTGCCGATCTCAGCGTTTCTCACTCGATCATACCCAGGGGGGCGCTCTGGAAAGGGTTAGAACATCAGGATTAGTGTCAAGATGAGAAACAATAAAAGACTGAGACTTATAGTCCTCTGTGGAGACTTCATGCACAGTGCCCATTCCAACCCTTCAGCAAAGCATAAATATTTAGTTTGGGTAGATCTAGTTCATTGATGGCAGGAATATCTGAATAACAAGGGAAGAAAACAAATCTGGCTCATGATTGGGGGTTACTCACTGGCCTCCGTGTAGACTTGGCCAAAGCGGTAGTAGCACATCTTGTACATGAGACAGTTGAGCAGGACAGGGGAGCCCTCACGATCTACACGGAACTCGCCAGTGGGGGTGTAGTAGTCATGCTCTTTGATGTGCTTCCCTGTGTCTGTGCTGCCTCCGATACGCACCATCCAGAGGAACTTGTTAATGTCTTCACAGAGAGAGAGAAGTGTTAGCAGACTTGAAGTGTTGAATATTATAGTCAATGGAGAAAAACAGTGCTTCATAATATGTATTAAGTATTGACAACTCAAATGACGAGTTATAGAACTTATATAACTCAAAAAGACGGATAACTTAGTTACAGTAAAGTTCCTGGAGGTTGATTTAACTCTTTAAAAACAATGTAGGTTTTAGTAGAAGACTTGTTCTTTCTTTAAATTTAAGTTCAATATTTTGAATATGGAATTACCTAATCATATGAAACCAGGTTTGTTTTGTATCACCATCTTGATCAAGGGATATTATTGTGTTTCCAATAGTTACACAAATTAGTTGTCCTAGTAGATTCATTTTAAAAAGTATGCTGGGGCAACCTAAACCTAAATGAATTAATGTTTGTGTCTAGTTTGAATGGCTTAAGAGAAACTATTAGCATCACATTAAAATCAATAAGGAAATCCCATTGACGAAATCTCAATAAAATGTAAAAGTATTTTTCGAAAATAAAAAGAACAAAAATATCTAAAAAGTTGTATAGAAGCAAACTTTTCCAGACCCATTCAAGCACTTGAACATTTTTATAGTGTTTCTATCTTAAATGTTGTTAGAGGAGTAGCGGTCTAAATAATAACAGTTATAAGAATTTAGAGAGAACTTGTAGGGACTCTTGCTACTCAAAGCCCAATCTTCAGACCTGGACCCCAATGAATTTGATCAAAAGGAACAAAGCCAATCTAAAAAATTTTGTGCCAGGAGTAGCATAAAGACACCCAACAGCAATGTGACAATGAGACAGGTGGAGAGCATGCCAAGACGCATGAAAGCTGTGAAAAGCCCTCTGGCCTTAAAATTGAAAGTTTCTGATAGTTTTAGAGACCAACCGTCCGAGGAGTATCCGGTCAGTCCACCAAAGATGACGAGGACATAGCTGACATCCAACTCCCGCATGATCTCATAGGCCTTTTCTTCAGTGGACGCCATGGCCTACGGGTCAACAGATGCTTAACTTCATTAACAGTCAGTCAAAGACATCAGTTAGGATTGTAGCATATCGTATAGGCAAAATCATCAAAACAAAAAGCGAACCACCTCACCTGGCCTACTCTGGAGATGTGTGTGTTGTTCCATGTGTTGTTGTCTACTAGAATTGTTCTATTGGCCATGGCCGTTATCTGATAGCCATAATCCCACCACGACATCACTTTAGCATCCTCTGGGGTGTTGTGGCGGAGCCAGTAGTAGGCCTCTCGGAAGTCATCAAAAATGATGCGACTGCCGTCCCCACCACGGGCTGACAAGACAATTGAGGGAGAGGAGTACGCCTCGCTGGTTACCCAGGTGGAATGGAAGGTGTAGGTGATGAGGAAAAAAGTCATGACCAGAATCATCCCACTGGCAACCTGGAGATCAGTACAACACTAGATCAGTGGACCAATTAAAACGAACACACAACACGTTAACACCGGGGGAGTTGTTTCTGTGAGGAGCCTAGATTTCACCCGCTTTGGTATAGACATTAGCAAGTCAAATTTAAGGACTTAGAATAACCTTCTAAAGCATTTAATTTTAACTCAACATCTTATTTCATTGTAGACCCTTGCTTCTCCCAATTAAATTGACCAACATCAATGTTACACAAAATGAAGACAAGACTGAGAGCACCAATTTACAACATTCAATAAACAATATAGTAAGCGCATAAACACTGCTTCCAATTATCACATCTTTTTAAAAAGTGTCTTCCCACACACTTGATTATGCATTTCATTATTCACCCCCCCTCAACTGGATTTTACAGTTCTCCCTTCAATTCTTTCCTTCATACATGGTCGTTAGCCATTATTTGATGTGTTTGAAAATCCACTGTATAACAAAACTAAACTTCTAATTCAAGTAATTATTTTGTGCGTGAATGCAAAATAAATCTAGACATTTCTCCAAGCAGTCATGCAAAATAAATATTTTGTTCAAAATTCTCCATAAGTTCAGCAGCTGAGCAAGCACATCCCTGAAATTCCTTCTGTCCCTCAAGGAAATGACCTTTAAGTACTATTCGTCAGATGCAGACAGCATTTGTTGAGTCTTCCAGAACATTATCTGTAAAATGTATTTTAAACGTTTACTCTGAGAAATATAAAATACCTTTTGGACAAGATATCCTTGTTACTTAAAGTAGTTGAATTTATTCTAACGTTATACAGTGTTGTTCATAGATAATGTAGGAGAGCTGGTTGTAACTAACTATAATAATTATGGACTTATATTGAGATTAATCTGTTTTCTAAGTGTACCAATTAGCTGACTTCTGCAAGACATCCCAGCATTTAAAGAGCTCTGTATGTCATCCCTTAGACCCTATGTCCAAAAAACTAAGAGGTGGAATGAAATCCAGTATAATGACTAAAATATTGCCCGATCTGCACTTGAAAGGATCCTCTTTTACCTCATTCTTAATTGGGTAAGTGGCATCCTGCTGCTTCTTGCTCTTCTTGTCTGGACGGCTGATGTCCAAGTTCTTCATGTAGGTGGTGAGAACCTGGGACACACCAATGCCTGACAGGATGCACATTACTGGGGCTAGGACCAACATCAGACGCACCTGAGGAGAGGCGCAACCAGAACAATTCAGACCCCAATACTCATCTTTACTGGAACTTTGCGGATCTTGAAATTTATACCGGAGCCAAATTGGCTCTGTGAAAGTGTTTTCCTTTCAAAATGCTGAAACCAGTATTAGCACACGCACATGTTAATGTTATCCTTTACATAATAATTAACAAGAAACTAGGCACGCTTAGTTCAGCCGGCCCGCAAAGAAAGCGACGATCGTTGTTGCCCTCCCTGGAGAGTTGGTATAGCATTTCAACATTAGATCATTTTGTCTGGCATTAACATTTCACTGAGCTTGAATGTCACAAGACACCATTAAAAATTGTGCTAAACTGAGTAACGTTTATTAAGTTTACCTCCACCAGAAATAGCATCTATGACATGTATGGCTTTTGCCACTGGCCGTTTTTAACAGCTTACTTGCCATTTGTGAATGACATTGATACAGTAAATATCAATATAGGTGTTGAGGACGGAGTTCAAAAATCTACCAGAAATAGTCACAACATAACAGTAAACTGATTTATTTTAGGCTTCCCATAACATAGTTACTGAAGATTTGTTTAGGACAGCAAAGTTTGTCTGTTTTCTAAACAAATCCTCAGGCATAATGGGTTTTGACAGACGGGAGTCGAACCCGGCATCTGTTGTTCCATAGGAGTCTCCAACTCAACTCAACGCAATGTATAGTCAGTCAGTAAAAGACATTCGCTCTTCTAGGTTGGCTCCACATATGCTGTCTGGCAAAAAGGGCAATGCATATCATCAGGATATTTCCTCCCTTAAATATGCAACAATATTAATATATATTACACATCACACTGATCCAGTGGAATACCAGATCGGATCACGGGCAATTAAATGTGTTTGAGTGAAAACCTCTAGTCAGTTGTCTTTCCTAGATAGCTCATATGCTTGCTCAAGTGAAAGAATCAAAAGATGAACACCAGTCATTCACTGCCAGATATGGTAGATTAAAATGCCAGAAGAGCACAAAGTTAAGTAACAATGTGTATTTTTCTACTCACATAACCAGAAAGTCTTATTTGACACCATACATTTAAAATATTCCTCTTATTCAACATCCAATAAGCCAGCAGACTTACCATGACAGCTGAAAAATACATGCTGGTGACTCCATACATGATGATGAAGATCCTGGCATCAGACAGGTTATTGAAGCAGTAATACAGTCCCACTGGCAGGAGGAAGCAGATCAGATTTGTAAAAAAATCAGTGGTTAAAGCAACAACAAAAATCCCATGACTGATAAACCAGTGGATCTCATAATGATTTTCTGCCGAGCCAAGTTAACATCTAATTTAAATTAAGCCACAATCACCATGCTTTAGGGGAAAGTGGATCATTTCTGTAGATCTAATGGGATTTCTTGCACAACAATTTTGTTTTGTAGAAATGAAAAACAAAATTGTAGTCACTTTTAGAAGGACAATGTACCCCTAAATGAATACAAAGAAAACAATATGGTGCATACACAATCCAAAATGTTACTTCAATACAAAATGTAATTAACCAAATAATATATGTTCATGAATATAATATATGGGTGACATATTGCACTGACTGCTTGAGGCCTTGAACTTTAGAGTGATTTTAGTTTCTAATGGCATTACATCTTTAAGAGGTGCCCAAACAAAAGTTTACCAAATTATATCAAACAAAAAAGACAATTCAACTGACTCAAAAACAAGGAAAAGGTATTCTGCTGCAGTGACAAAATGTTAAGTAACACCTTACTTCTAAGGTTGTCTGAAGTTTGTTCCAACAGTTTATGGTCAAGTCATTTACATAAATATCCCATTGTTGTTTCGTTTCACCAGCCAGAATCTACCACTTCAGACTTATTGATAGCATGCTAACCTGGGAACATGAAGACCAGCAGCTGAAGGTCAAAATAGTAGGAGGACCAAGTGGTGGGCTGGTGCTCAGACACAGAGGCAATGATGGGGATGTTGTTCTTTGCGTAAGACGGGTCCAGAAGCGAGTAGAAACGACCCGTCCAGGGGGAGATCTTCCCTGAAAAACCAAATCACAACAATGCAGTTGAGTAACGTCAAGTCAAAATTAAGGCACTACCAAATTCCTAGTTGTGATGTGGACAAGCGGTTTTCTTTATCTGTATACGGCATCTCAAGTGAATGTGTTGATCAAGGAATGTAATGAAATGTTAAAAACGGGCTTTGAACGACCACACCGGCCTGTCGGTAGAAGCCTACATTGAGTACAGCCATTGCCCTTGATGAATGGGAGAGTCAATTACAAACACAGCAGTACTAGCCTCTTACCGGTCAGCATAAGGACAGTGCCCACAGAGAGCAGTACAAAGCCCACCAGGGATATGACACTCTTGAAAAGGACCTCAAACTGCTGGGCATTCAGTTTGCTGCGCAGGTAATCCACAAAGGCATGAATCTGACACAAGCCAAACACTCCGAATGCGGCCATGTGCTCGGATGACTGCACAGGCTTCAATCAAGACAAGACATAAAGCAGTATGTTAGTTATCCCAAAATTGACTGGTAAAATGGTCTGTTAATGATACATACACAAATAACAGGCTGGCTTAAACATTGTAAAGATAACATTACAATGGACAGGAAATTGGTACTCTACTCTAAAGCAACTCAGAGAGCTACTGAGTCATTGCTAAGTCTATACAGTCTTTTTTGTACCTGGAAGCCAACAAAAGAGATCTGCATAGAGAGGATGGTTCCCAGGCAGTAGACAGTGCAGTAGGCAACGTAGATACGGTGGGAGAAGCGGCCAGTTAGCATTAAGACCAGCACATGGAGGGGGATGAGGTTGATCAGGAATACATAGCCACCCCAGGAGGACACCTGCAGACAGAGACATATTTGCATGCTTAGTCTAGTCTGTTCAATGGCTTTGCTATGCATGTTCATCTTAAACACAGCCATGTTCCCTCAGATGAACTGAGGAAAAATGTCACAACCTTCACCAGAGAATAAGTTAATGTAACTTTAATTTATTTTCTAAATTCTGTCATCTATTGATGTTAATGTTCCAAATAGTTAATTTTAGAGGTTAGACTTACCATGTAAAAGTAGGCCAAAGCACACATGGCGGACCAATAGATGGAGCCTGTATTAACGGCCTTGATCCACATGTAGTAGGTCAGCAACATACAAAATATAGCAATACCTGGATGGAAAAATAAGAAATGATTAGAACAGTACCAAAACCTTAAGTGTATCCATGTGGATAAGGAATGTTCTGTACCTTCATTATCATAGGAGCCGGCGACAGAACGGGAAATGTAACCAGGTACCACTGCAATCATAGCAGCAGCAAGTAGCCCTGCACCTGCATCCTTCAAACAGAAGATGGTAGACACGTAAACCACAAAATCAAGTACATTTCAGAAATGTATTCTTCATTTTTCAAGTTGTAGACCTCTAAGTTCACAGCTATTTCTTTGTTCCAATTTGAAGTTATGGCCTTGCCTTATAGCAGTAACTCCCAGCATGTATGAGAGATTTGAAAATTAAGACAAGTCATTCTGCTTCTTATGACACTGGAACCCATGCACTTGTAGGACCACACCACGCCATTACCGTAACCATCCACACCAGACCAAACAGTGCCCCCAGGCGCAGTCAGTATGCTAAAACCAGGATTTGAACTCTTCCCTGAACTGACGCAGATGTAATGCAAAGCAGTGATTAGTGGGCTGCACCTTACCTTGAGCTCCTTGGTGAAGTGGTAGGTGACAATGGCTGTGAAGGAGGAGAAGAGGGGAGCCAGGAAGACACAGACATTACGGATGTCGATAGTGATGTGGAAGAAATTCAGGACATGGTACAGGGCGGCAGAGGTGATCATCAGGCCTGAGGGAAAAGGACAGCAGACGTTAACATGGGATTAATTCATTCAAAATGGCCTGGAAAAGAAAGGCAAGACTATTTAAGGACAAGTAGCCGGCACTACAAGTAGCTTGCATTTGCCAAAAAAAGTCTAGCAGGGCCGATCACTGTAATGCAAATTGTTAAGTACAGTCATGTTGTACAGGTCCTCCTACCAGGGTAAATAGTGCCACCGATTATCCTTCCCAGAGGGTACCATGCCCGGTCATCAAACCAGTTATGAAAGTTATAGAACCCCTCCTCTACCAAGAAGCGGGTTGTCCTGTAGTTAAAGTACCTGAGGATGAAACAGTATAACATGCAGTCTTTACAAAACAATTTTACTTAAAAACCTTAAACTGAAATCAGCCTGAATATTTCTAAAGCATCATAAAAGGCATTGGACTCACGGATCAAACTCATGGATGACACTTTCAAACCTCAACACAGAGAAAAGCCTGGTGGAAAAAGCTGAGCAGAAGGGGGAAATAAAGAACAAGATATTTTTACACATTGTCCTCTGGCGGATAACACAACTGCGTTCATAATATACATTTTTTTAAATACAAGTTTAGTGTAACAGAATAGGTCAAAACGTAAAAGTTCTTACAAAGGATTGCAGCCATAGACAAGATGAGCAACTTCAGCAATGTGTCCTGTTTTTCATAGGACAGTCGCAGAAAGCCCAACTTCGTCATCTTCACACGGGGAGGGACAACTTGGCTTATCCCTCAGTACCTATTTAAATTAGCAATGAATGTAAGGCAGCAAGAAGCGATCCAACCTTCGGAACATCAGTAAGAGCAATGTGACTCTCAGTCGGTCATGTTACCCCAGGGAGAACATATACCACAGCAATTCTAAGACCATCAACTAAAAACTAGAAAGACGCCAACACTATTTGCTTAATGAAATCACTGACTTTAAAAGACGTGCCTAACTTCGCTCCAACCAGATAAGGACACGCGCACTGCGAGGTGGATGTGGCGAGAGGCACAAAACCAGGAAATGGATGCAACTCAAAACTGCAAACCTTTTCTATCATTCAGTTATCTATTCCCTAACCAAATCAATTCGGTTATTCATTTTGTATTAAGAAAACAGAAAGCAACATAAGAAAACAAAAAATATGGAGACGAGTTCTAAATACATACAGCAATGACTAGACGCGGTATTACTGCAAGTAGCTTACGCGTTTGCTGACTAGGTAATGATGCGTCGTTATTCTAGATAAAATGCAGTATATATGCATGCATGTATTGAATTGAACGCAATAAGTATTTAGTTAGCAACATGATTGGTTTTCCGTTTCGGTAAACAGACAACATATTCCATTAAACTCTCAAGCCATGCTGATCCTTCTTACACAAGCTAAGTTGGCTAGCTAGCTAACTAGATAGCCAACTTTAACAGTATGAATGATTATAAGCCGTGTTGTAACCTATTGCCAAAGTTAAACCATGTGATTAATTTCAGAATATACAACCAACCATAAAGATGTTTAATTATATATGGTGATTTACCAGATATTCAGAGCCGCACTTACCTACAACCGTTGTGTCCCTGTTGAATCCCGCCCTACCATGCAATGCAACGTGTTTATTGGTTTTGTAGCGGCCTTCAGAAAACTACCTCATTCCTGATTCGTGTATTAGCTATCATTCAAACAGGCCAGAGAAGCCGCTTTCCCTTCCAGTGACGTGTCCTTACTGCTTGGAAGAGCTTGATTTAAGGAGGTGAGGAAATATATACAGCGACAAGTCCACGAGCTTGGGTTGAAATGGGTTGTTTCCCTAGCGCTGGAAAACGTAATAGCAACATCTATTTAGTTTCATCGTTCTTTCATCCTAATCTTCCATTCTTCACTTTTTGTTTCCCACAGTGGCGGTTTTAGGGATTTGGGGGCATAGGGAGACTGGTGGAGGCCCCAACACTTCCAAAGATACTTGCATTGCTGCCTCATTGAGTAGAGTAAATCAATGAGTTAAACAATTATTATCTGAAGCAGGGTTCTTGCACAATTATTATTAAGTAAAAGTGAATGCTTTTTAATACCCTTTGAGGACCTCAACAAGTATAATTCAGGATCCTTAAAATTAAAATATCTTTGTTTAAGTTTTTCACAATTATTAGGTTGCTCATTCACAGTAATGTCTTTATTATGGGACAAATTGGGACAAATTGGGACAAAAATCTATACCTCCACTTCAATGATCAGTCATTTGCCATCCATCATCCAACTTTTACCATTGCAAGGTTGGTAAAAAAATACATCAGTCCAGAAAATAGGCTCACAAAAGTAATGACAGAAGCCCAAAGAGCTGAAACAAACATATGCTGCATATCTGTAAGTTACCTTTATTTGTATGAATACTGAATGAGTCCATACACCCAATACTCCCCAAAATACATTTCTTATTATTTCAATTCAAAAGACAGAGTGAACACAATAATTCAACCTCAGCATATTGTGAAGCTTGGACCCGGCCACTGGATGTGATGCAATGGGAGTAGAGTAGCAGCAGTCATTTATTTCAAAATGGGCGTTACAAAATGTTTTACAGCTGATAACAACTTGGAACAGTCGGTGGCTTTAGTGCAGCTCCTATGTAAGCCATTCAATATTCCCCCAACATTGTTTCGTATCACCACCCCAAACTTTCCTCAGGACATATGGTGTAGCTCTGCTGCTCTCCTGTCTATTTCAGTGTAGGGCCACCCAATTGCACCATGCCTCATACTCGTTTCCGGTCGGTGCAAACCACCTATGAAACGTATCTTCCTCCAACCATTTTTTATTCAACATGGATCTACTCATCTTGGCTCAACCCTGTCTAGAAACTACTGATGACAACGACAATGTGACACGCAGTCAGACGTAATGTAAAACGTATATTAATATCATAGTCTCTCATTGTCTAATACAAAGTTAATCAAACAATTACACACTAATTCAACGTTTTAGCCACTGTGCGTGACGATTTTCCATCCATCTTAAATGCACCATTTGCAAATTTTGTACCTACTGCAAATTTACAGTACATTTAAAACAATTCATTATCTTAATTTCCCATATACTGTATTTTAAGACCCTTTAAGATTTAAGGAGCCATGGAAACCCTGGTTAACACTGCACTTGTAGTAAATAAATAATACCAATTAAACCCAGGGCTCCCTATTAAACAAATAAATCTTGAACAGAACTCTGAAATATATTGGTGCAGGCCTGTGCAAATTGAACAAATGACAGCAATAACAGGTCATATTCATCACTCTGTAGGTATGTGTGTAAATGTGTGGGGCATGCTCTAAAGAGTCAGGACAGTCCAGGGTTCGCCCAGGGAGCCAATCAAGCTAGAACTGCCACTGGCCAGACATTTTACTGCATAAGATACTTGCTATGGAAAGATAATTGATAGGTTGCTATGGTAATGTTATAGTTCATAGGCTAGTTAGCAGCTAACCAAAACAAACAAGTTGATATCACAGACAACCAGAGAGGAAACTATAGAATTGCAAAATTTGGAGTCACTATCCAGTCTTGTTACTAGTTGGCCCCCGACACTGTTAAAACTGTGAAATATATATTTTCTATAATTTACAAAAATTCATGGATTTCTCTAGTAACAAGACATACCGTCTCAAAGCCCCCAAAAAGACAAAACCAAACGTATCCTCAAAACAAAAATTCTCAGTCTCCTGTCTCTCCTTCACAATAGTGTTCATGTTTTATTAATAAGATGAAAATTATTTTCTCTCAAAACAGCTTTCGCCTGACTCCAGTACTAACAATGCCAATGGTAGCAAGCTTTCATTCTTTTTCAGTCTGTTTCTTGCATTTTCTGTGGTAATTTTGCATGACTCTAAAGTCATATTTGTACAAAAACCTGCTTGGTTTGAATGTAAATGGAATTAAGACATTTAAAAGAGTGTGGTAAAGTGGGGGAACATCTAGCCCTACTGAGCCCTACCCCTCAATAAACATATAATTTGGCTGGCTAGGAGCCATTGAAATTACTTGAATGTTTTTTGTGGTTCAACAGTACCACCATTTGTCCAAAGTGAACCATACTTAGCTAGATTCAGTTCCTTCATCATGAGTGTGGTATTTCACCACTTTTAGCCAAATTGATCACCGTTATAAACATTTGTATTTTGCATCCCAGTGTGGTTGAGCTGAAAGTGTTTGCATATGTTGAGTCTAGAGATTTTTTTGAACACATGTACCAATGCGTATTTTGCACTATGAAGATTCCTGTCTGATTTATATGCATTTATGTACCAGGCACACACATGCTAATGTTTATTGTGCAATGGCGGCCATTTTTGTTACCATTGATTTTGTCTCAATTGATTTTCTTTGAGAGACCTTGATCCATAGATGCCAAATATCCAGTTATGTGAAGATTGGTCATTTGGTACACTAGGAATAGCATTGGAAGCAGTTTTACTAAAAGCCTAAATGGATGAAAATTAAATGGGTGGAGTTCATGACTCCCTTCGACAGAATTGTTAATTGTGAGGAGATTGACCTCTATATCAACTTTCAAGACTTACAATCACATGGGATGGGCATGGTAAACTCCCAAAGTTGACAACTTTGGAGGCATGTCACAGCACCACCATGAGGCTGATTTGAAAGGCATTGCATGAGAAGTTGGGGTCATTGGGCTCGTACTACCATGCAACGCCATAGGTTTTCATTTTAAATTGGGGGCGTCAGGGTCAATGGATCCCAGGATTTTCACTCTTTTCCAGGAGGGTCACACTGACCTGTTTGTAATACTGGGGTCCTGACCCTCCGTGCACCAAATTCCACACCCTTGTTACTATGTACACTGCCGTTCAAAAGTTTGTTACTCATTTTTTAAAGAAAATCATTTTTTTTGTCCATTAACTAAAATGACATCAAATTGATTTAAAAAAAACACAGAAATACAGACACTGTTAATGGTGTATATGACTATTGTAGCAGGAAACTGCAGATTTTTTTATGGAATATCTATGTAGGCGTACAGAGTCCCATTATCAGCCATCATCAGTCCTGTGTTCCAATAGCATTGTGTTTGCTATTGCAAGTTATTTGCTATAAAAGGCTAAGTTATCATTAGAATAGCTTTTTGCTGTTATGTTAGAGCTGTTGTGCTGATTAAAGAAGCAACATAACTGGCCTTCTTTAGACTAGAGTAACTGGACCATCAGCAATTGAGGGGTTCGTCTACAGGATCAAAATGGCAAGAAACAAAGAACTTTATTCTGAAAATTTTCAATTCATTCTTGTTTTGAGAAGTGAATGGTATTCCATGTGAAAAAAATGCAAAGAAATGCAAGATTGTGTACAACAAGGTGTACTACTCTCTTCACAGAACAACGCAAACTGGCACTTACCAGAACAGAATGAGGATTGGGAGGACCCATTGTAAAACTGAGCAAGAGGAAAAATGCATTGGGCTGTGTAGTATGAGAAACAGATGCCTCACAGTTCTTCAACTGGCAGCTTGATTAAATAGTACCAGCAAAACACCTGTCAATGTCATCAGTGAAGTTGAGAGTCCGGGATGTTGGCCTTCTATGCAGAGTTCTTTTGCCCATCTTATTCTTTAATTTTTGGAGGAAAATCTGACATATGTTTTTTTCTTTGCAACTTCACAACGCAACAAAAAAACACACTGTAACACAAACTACACTGCAAACGCAACCAAGGAGTTTATCATGAAGAAGTGAAACATTTTATAACGGCCAATTCAATATCTTAATTCGATTGAATATGCATTTCATTTGAAGAGGAGGAGACTGAAGAGTAAGATCAGTACTCCTTCACACAAAATCATCGTTAATCAAAGAAATGCGCTCTCAAAACGTTCCTTGTCTCCTGAGAACATCATGTATTTGACCACTTCTCCAGAGTACCAGGCTTAAAAGACTTGTATCTGTCCTTGTCCAAAGTCATTTTACTGTGCTGTTAATTTTGGGTTGTAAAAGATAAGTGGTAAACACTCAGAAATAAAATGTCATTCTGAAATGTTGACTCATAGTCATCATTTAATCATCTTTTCATAATGATCTTTTAAGTGTACTGCAAAAATAGCAATTTTGAAATTACTGTCACAATACCTCTGGAGGGCATTGTCGGTCTTCTACTGGAATACTAAAAGTAATATCCTGTCCCATTTAGCTTAGTTAATGAAACACAACACATGGATTTGATCCCCACGGGGGCCCTGCACAAAAAGTATGAAATTGTATGCAGACTGTATTACCCTGGAAAAGGCTTCTGCTAAGATACTTGAATGTATTGTACATATTTTTGTCCTGAACACTGGTGTATTTTTTATAGAATGAATGCATTCAAGTTAATGGATATGTGGGTCCAAAGGTTTGACTTGTATACAGGTGCTGGTCATATAATTAGAATATCATCAAAAAGTTGATTTATTTCAGTAATTCCATTCAAAAAGTGAAACTTGCCTAATGTATAGTCATTTCACACAAATTGATATATTTCAAGTGTTCATTCCTTTTAATTTTGATGATTATAAGTGACAACTAATGAAAACCCCCAAATCAGTATCTCAGAAAATTTGAATATTGTGAATAAGGTTCAATATTGAAGACACCTGGTGCCACACTCTAATCAGCTAATTAACTCAAAACACCTGCAAAGGCCTTTAAATGGTCTCTCAGTCTAGTTCTGTAGGCTACACAATCATGGGGAAGACTGCTGACTTGACAACTGTCCAAAAGATGACCATTGACACCTTGCACAAGGAGGGCAAGCCACAAAAGTTCATTGCTAAAGAGGCCGGCTGTTCACAGAGCTCTGTGTCCAAGCACATTAATAGAGAGGCAAAGGGAAGGAAAAAATGTGGTAGAAAAAAGTATACAAGCAGTAAGGATAACCGCACCCTGGAGAGGACTGTGAAACAAAACCCATAAAAAAATGTGGGGGAGATTCACAAAGAGTGGACTGTAGCTGGAGTCAGTGCTTCAAGAACCACCACGCACAGACATATGCAAGAAATGAGTTTCAGCTGTCGCATTCCTTGTGTCAAGCCATTCTTGAACAAGACACAGCGTCAGAAGCGTCTTGCCTGGGCTAAAGACAAAAAGGACTGGACTGCTGCTGAGTGGTCCAAAGTTATGTTCTCTGATGAAAGTAAAATTTGCATTTCCTTTGGAAATCAAGGTCCCAGAGTCTGGAGGAAGAGAGGCAAGGCACAGAATCCACGTTGCTTGAAGTCCAGTGTAAAGTTTCCACAGTCAGTGATGGTTTGGGGTGCCATGTCATCTGCTGGTGTTGGTCCACTGTGTTTTCTGAGGTCCAAGGTCAACACAGCCGTCTACCAGGAAGTTTTAGAGCACTTCATGCTTCCTACTGCTGACCAACTTTATGGAGATGCAGATTTCATTTTCCAACAGGACTTGGCACCTGCACACAATGCCAAAGCTACCAGTACTTGGTTTAAGGACCATGGTATCTCTGTTCTTAATTGGCCAGCAAATTCGCCTGACCTTAACCGTATAGAAAATCTATGGGTTATTGTGAAGAGGAAGATGCGATATGCCAGACCCAACAATGCAGAAGAGCTGAAGGCCACTATCAGAGCAACCTGGGCTCTCTTAACACCTGAGCAGTGCCACAGACTGATCAACTACATGCCACACTGCATTGCTGCAGTAATTCAGGCAAAAGGGACGCCAACTAAGCATTGAGTGCTGTACTTTACAGCATTGAGTGCTCTACTTTTCATGTTCATACTTTTCAGTTGGCCAACATTTCTAAAAATCCTTTTTTTGTATTGGTCTTAAGTAATATTCAAATTTTCTGAGATACTGATTTTGGGGTTTTCATTAGTTGTCGGTTATAATCATCAAAATTAAAAGGAATGAACACTTGAAATATATCAGTCTGTGTGGAATGACTGTATACATTATCAAAAAGTTTCAATTTTTGAATGGAATTACCATCACTTTTTGATGATATTCTAATTATATGACCAGCACCTGTATACTGTATATACATTATACACTGTATTATAGCATTATACACTCCTGGGCTAAAACATTATGACCACTTGCCTTACATGCTGTTGGTCCTCCACGTACCAGCAAAACAGCACCAACCCGCCAAGGCCTGGACTCTACAAGACACTGAAGGTGTCCTGTGGTATCTGGCACAAAGACATTAGCAGCAGATCCTTCAAGTCCTGTAAGGTGCGAGGTGCAGCCACCGTGGCTCGGACTTGCTGGTCCAGCTCATCCCATAGATGATCAATAGGATTAACATCTGGGTAATTTGGAGGCCAGGGCAACACCATGAACTCTTCATCATGTTCCTCAAACCCTACCAGGCAATGTGTGCAGGGCGCATTATCCTGCTGAGAGGCCACTGCCATCAAAGAAAAGTCGGTGGCATGTGTCAAAATGACATCCACATCGATGCCCAGACCCAGGGTTTCCCTGCAGAACACTGCCCTGGCACCACACTCCCTCCACTGGCTTATGTACTATGTATTGTGTCAAATTCTTCCTGTAGTTTTAATTAAAATGTTCTATGACTTGTATCTCAGTAGACCTGTCAGTTTGGACCAGATGGGGTAGCCTTTGTTGCACTTGCATCAATGAGCCTTTGCCGCCCAACACCCTGTCGCTGGTTTGTCTCTCCTTGGACAACTGTCAGTAGGTACTGACCGCTGCTGACCGGGATCACCCCACAAGCCTTGCCATTTCAGAGATGCTCTGACCCACTTCTGACCATATAAATGTGTCCCTTGTCAAAGTTGTTCAGGTCTTTACTCCTTTCCATTTCTCCTGCATCCAACACGTTAACTACTAGAACGGATTGATTACCATCGAATCTACCTAGAACTTGACATGTGCCATTGTGAGGAGACAACATTATTCCCTTCACCTGTGAGTTGTCATAATTTTTTGGTCATAATAATAATTGTTGATCTAGAATGCCTGAAAGTAGATGTAGTACAGACTGTTTTATTGAAATTAGGCTTAATACTTTTACAAAAACTCATTCACAAATATCAATCTGCATACATAAACACAATACCCTTTTTACAAGTATTACATACTGTTTCAAAACACCTGCCCCCCCAACCGCTGTGATAAGATGACTAGGTGAAAGCCAGATGATGGCCACCCCCATGGGGAGATTTTGGTTTAACATTCAAAGCCAAGGGTAAAACATGAAGCCCACACCACCTTTTTAGACTTGACACTGCTCCAGGGGATAAATAACACAGCCACATCCTTTCTCCCTTATGTCAGTGAGATATTCCTAGTTTATACACTTAGTGGTTTGTGTCCAGTCGTTCGAAGCAGAAGTGGAACTGAAGTAAAAAGCATTTTGGCAGTTTCATCTGATCTGACCCAGCAGCAGAGTGATACAGCTTCACTTGTCTAATAACACATTTAGAAAAACCTATCATTCAAAACAGCTCGCTTTACTTCCAAAAACCACATGTTGATTTAAGGATGCTTTTCCTTTCTTGTGGGATGTTTAGACCAGCTCACATGCTGACAGTATACAAATTAAGACACCCAAACCTGCAGCCAAAAAAGCACTTTTGAAATAACAATGAAAAATAAATCCCTTTGTTTTCACCGTGTAAGATTACTCCTGGGTTTTTCCAGCCAGAGGAACATCAAGTCGACCCAGGCTCCACAGACAAAACAGCAACTTATGAACTAGGAAACATCCTATCAGGTTTAGAAGAGAATGTGTTTACGTAGACATTGCACTTTTGACAATTTTTTATAAGTAATTTGTCTTTTGTCAAGTCAAATTAGCTCTGAAATGGTTGATGTGCAAATATCTGATGTGATTAAATCTTTTAAGAAAGAAAAAAAAGATTGGTAAAAGGTAAAAAAGACAAGCTCTTCATTGGGCTGCCTGCTATCATACAGCCATAAGGACATGCAGAAAAATGTACGTCAACAGACAACACCTGTGCTTCACTTCTGAACACTGCAAGTGTCATCACCGTCAATGGAGGGGAAAAAATGTTTGTTTTTGCCTCACTTTGATGAACATCTATAGTCACTGTTCATCTCTGTGCTTATTTACAAAGAAATACATAGAAGTATGTGACCAGTGTCAACGGCTGTCATTCAGAATATAATGTAAGACAATTCTCTTCCACAGAGTGTTTTAAACAAAGCATTTGTGGATCAGTCACTTAGTAATAAATATTAAAACATGGAACAGATAAACATTTTGATTGGAATTGAAAAGAGCAAAGCAAAAAAAAGGATAGCAATGTATGTGACTGCTTGTGATGTATTTAAAGCACTCGAATGGCACATAAAAAAGAAACAATACAAGAGAAAGATATAATCATGTGTTTAAGTGTGAGGCACAGGGCAGTCAATCAAATCGAATATCACACAAAACCCTCCTTAAACTAAACAAATGTTATTCCACTATCCTCCGCCCAACATTACGAGCGATCCCAACAAAATCAACAGCTCATCCGTTGGTTTAGTGAACAGAGCTCCTGAGCTGCTCCCCTGTTGCGGTCACTGGGAGGGCAGGGGCCTCTGGCGGGCAGGTGAGGTGTGGGGGGAGGGGGGCAGCTTCTCAGTGGAGGACGACGAGGTCAGTGAGGACTGCAGGTGGACTGTCTTGTGGAAAAGCTTGTTGCTAATCAGCACGACCAGAGAGAAGAGGCGGAGCTGGAAGTGGCTGTGTGGGGAGACGAGAGTGAGTGAACAGGAAGGAGGGTGTCACTGATCGCCGGTCTTACAGCATCCAGTGCACCATACTCACTATAGTTTGGTTGGAGTCTTGGCCTCGTTAGCACTAATGATGAACAGAGGGAACAGGATGGAGAACAGACAGCCACTAGAGAAGAAAACGTGATTTTAATGGATGACTTTAATGGATTATTAGAATTTATAAAATGCAAAGAGAGGAGACCGTAGTGGTTTCACCTGATTATATATGAAGAGGGGAGAGCAGTCAACAGAGCCATGGGGAGACCAAATCCAAAGTAGTAGGGCCAGTTTCTCTCAATGTTGGATAGCCGTTGGTGCATCTCAATGCCTAGGACGAAAGGTTTTCAACGGTCAAGTTATTGCAACACACAAAATAGCACAAACAAGACTTAGTAGAAACGAGGCTTACCATGGTTGAACCAGCGATACTCAAAGCAGTACAGGGAGTAGAGCAGAGACATGTGGAGAAGGCTGACCATCTGTCCTATTGCGTCGATGGGGAATAGACTCACAATCATTCCCTGAGGGACCAGAACAATGAGATGAGCTAATATGTTGACAGTTCACTTGAAGGTTATAAATTACAGCTTAGTTTTAAAACTAAAGATCCCAGTAGTTTTCCTTCCAACACAACCTCAGTGGCCCCTTCAAAATGGCAGGTCATTTGAGTATACCTCAAGAACTTGAAGACACAGTGAAAGGTACATTTCTGTACTATAGTACCTGAATCAGGAAGAGTGCCTGGAGGAGGAGGTTGAAGAGCATGTCAGCAATGACCTTACTGACACTAGGGAAGGGCTGGGCCTTCCGACCAGACACTTCAAACGCCAGGTCCGCTATATCCTACAGCAGACAACCACAGGCCAAATTAACACCTCATTATACTGGCTGGCTAATGTTTAAGTCCCAAGATCCTCAGGCAAAGGCTGCAAGCATTTAGAAAGCATATAATAGCAATTACACGTAGGAATTTCTTAACCTTAATTGGTGTCTGCTTTAAAATGGCCAGTTATATTTGATTAATTGTGCTTTAGAGTAAATAGGCATCCAAGACAATTCGTTGGGGGATCTCTCCTGATAACCCTTCTGTAGTTGCAACTGCCTGACTCTAACTGGGTCATCAAGACGGATAAACCCATGAACTAGGAACATCAAGCAGTATTTTACAATATAATGGCTGATGCCTTCAATAATTTCCATGCTAGAATAATCTTCTCCCAGTTATTTTTCTAGCAAAATGAACATTTCATTATTTTTTATTACTGACAGAGGTCGTACCTGGAACCAGATGGCGTTGACTATCTTGCTGAGCACAAACAGAGGGAGCACCCAAAGAGCACTGAACACTGAAGTCAATATGAACTCCAACCAGGACCAAACGTTGCCATGGAGAGAAGGATCACCTGGCGGGAAATGGCTCTTTAAGTGACAGGTTTTACCATTGTTCCAAACAAATAAATATGAAGCATGTAAGAGAATAGGGAATATGCCTACAGATCCTGGCAGGCATACGTACCAATGATTCTAGCGGTCAGAGTCTGCAGCAGTGGAATAAACACCCGGTAGAAGAGGAACAAACTGAGCTTTAAAGAAAAGTGTAGGATGGAGGGTTACCAAAATGAAAGATATTGATATGTTGTATTAAGGAGTGTTGCTCATTCAAAAGAAAACTCAAGGCTACAGATCCCTCTTTTCTCTTTCATTTAGATGAAGGTTTCACTTTCAATAAGAATCCACATTTTGTGCATGTTCAGATCACGCTCTTTTTGACTGCCTACTATTTTCCATGCTGTAATCTTGAGTTAAGAAAAGACGTGATCTGCACATCTGAAGAACCTGGATCATTAGAGAAAGATATTCTCTACAGATGACAGAAAAGCTAAACATGCAGACAAAGGGTTTTAAAATATAGAACAGTATGGTTCTTACCCAGAACACTCCCCCATTCCACGCACAGCACTGAAAAATCCTGCTGGCTAATTTTGGTTCACTAAAAGAAAGAGTATGAGGAAGTTGTCATTCATTATTATTATTATTATTATGTATAAAAAGAAATATCTGAATTCACACATACTGTAGACACTTATTAAAAACTTTACTCATAACCCTTAATATGAAATCTTCACAATTAGGAAGAGCATAACAGATAAGATAGTAAGGAATTCCTACCAGAACAGAAGTGAGAAAACAAGAACATTGGTTTTCAAAATGGTTCCAAAAGAAATGGTGGATGTGTAACCAGCCTAGTCCAGCCTGGCTCATCAGTGTGAGTAGGGTATTATAATCATTACGTGCCAGTCCCTACCTCTCTTGTTTGCGTTCCTCACTCTGGGCCCGTCTCTGAGCCAGGGCCCCACTGGCTCTCCTCCTTCGCTGCTCCTCCCTTTTCTGTTGGATGCGGGCATCCAGCTTGGAAATAGTTCCAATCCCCAAAATGGAGTCCTTAATTCCCTGTAGCACACATACAATAATCCACATTCTTATAATGTACTACACACGATTGCATGTTAGGCTTGGCATAGTATACATACAGTTAGGTCCGGAATTAATTGAACACTGACACAAGTTTTGTTATTTTGGCAGTTTAACTAAATATATTAAAGTTACAGTAAAATAATGAATATGGGCTTAAACTGCAGACTCTCGGCTTTTATTCAAGGGTATCACATCCAAATTGGAGGAAGGATTTGGGAATTACAGCTCTTTAATATGTAGCACACTATATTTTAAGGGACCAATAGTAATTGGACAATTGATTCAAAAGCTGTTTCATGGACAGGTGTGGGCTATTCCTTTGTTATTTCTTCATCAATTAAGCAAGTAAACGTCTGGAGTTTATTCCAGGTGTGGCATTTGCATTAGGAAGCTGTTGCTCTGAACCCACAACATGCAGTCAATGGAGCTCACTATACAAGTGAAACAGGCCATCCTTGGGCTGCAAAAAATATCCATCAGAGAGATAGCAGGAACATTAGGAGGGGCCAAATAATCCGTTTGGTACATTCTGAGAAAAAAAGAACACACTGCAGCACAAAAAGGCCTGGATGTCCACAGAAGACATCATTGGTGGATCATTGTAGGATCCTTTTCTCAGTAAAGAAAAACTCCTTCACAACATCCAACCAAGTGAAGAACACACTCCAGGAGGTAGACATGTCATCATCCAATTCTACCATAAAGGGAAGACTTCACAACAGCAATTACAGAGGGTTCACCACAAGGTACAAACCATTCATAAGCCTCAACAATAGAAAGGAGGCCAGATTAGTCTTTGCCAAAAAACTAAATCTAAAAAAGCCAGCCCAGTTCTGGAACAGCATTCTTTGGTCAAATGAGACTAAGATCAACCTGTACCAGAAGGATGGAAAGAAAATGTATGGAGGATAAGAACAGCTCATGATCCAAAGAATACCACATCATCTGTAAAACATGGTGGAGGCAGTGTCATTGCATGGACATGAATTGTTTCCAATGGCACCAGGTCACAAGTGTTTATTAATGATGTGACAAAAGACAGAAGCAGTCGGATGAATTATGAAGTGTATAGGGATTTATTGTCTGCTCAGATTCAGCCAAATTCTGTGAAGTTGATTGGATGGTGCTTCACGTTACAGATGGACAACAACCCTAAACATACAGCGAAAGAGACAAAGGTTTTTAAGTTTTTATGGCAAAGACATGGATTGTTCTGCAATGGCCAAGTTAATCACCTGATCTCAACCCGATCGAGCATGCATTTCACTTGCTGAAGACAAAACTTAAGGCAGAAAGACCCACGAAAAAACAACAACTGAAGACAGTTGCAGTAAAGGCCTGGCAAAGCATCACAAAGGAGGAAACCCAGCATTTGGTGATGTTCATGCGTTCCAGACTTCAAGCAGTCATTGCCTGCAAAATATTCTCAACAAAGTACTAAAAATTTACATTTAATTTATGATTGTGTTATTTTGTCCAACTACATTTGAGCCCCCAAAAGAAGGGTACTGTGTATGAAAAGGGTTGCAATTCCTAAATGTTTCATATGTTATTTTTGTTCAACCCCTTGAATTAAGGCCAAAAGTCTGCACTTCAATTGCATCTCGGTTGTTTAATTTCTAATCCATTGTGGTGACTGGCGTAAAGAGCCAAATGTATTAAAATTGTGCATGTGTCCAAATATTTCCAAACCTAACTGTACATTTATGGGTGAAAGTGTTCTATTTAAATAAAGCACAGTGTTCCAAATACAAAATGAATCTGAAAATAATTCACATCATATAGAAGTAAAGTTTATGAACATGAGTCAAAAGCGCAAAAATAAAATAACAGTGGTTGGTAAACATCCTCTGATTCAGCACAGCAGATGTTCCCCCCTTTAACCCCTTGTGTTGGCCTATCACTTGTACGGGGTGTTGTGTCGCTGTCTGACCGTCGCAACATTGCGGAGGAAGGCCCTGGCACTGTCTGTCATCTCCAGACCAGCTGCAGATCCATCAACTGCAGAAGGAGGCGGGGATGGTGACCTGGTCAGCACTCATGGCAGGGAGTGACACCCAGCAACCTTTGACACGTCAGACATGGAAAAAAATAGAAAAACGTATGCAAATAAAAAACAATGCAGCGCAGCATGGTCACTTTGCCACAAGTCTCATATAACAAAGTAAATTAAAAGCAGACAATGTATAACAGGATGGTGAAAGCCAACACAAATCAACCACATGGGAAAATATTTAGAGAACGGCCGGTTTACTTTGTTCAGCACCTGTAACGTTACAAAAAGCACGTCAAGTTATGGCCTGTACTTCTTGAGGAATATTCACAAAGCGTCGTAGCTATACAAATATGGTTAAAGCATATTCACATACGCGATTGCATAAGTAGAGACAATCCAGCCAATGACATCAGCAATTGGAAGTTTGTAAATGTTTTTGCTATATTTAATTGCTTGATGTTATCAACGAGTCATTTCTCATAAAGATTTAGATGACCACAGTACCTAAATACTGTAAATGATGAACAACCTGCTAGCTACACAGTAGTGAAGTATTGACTGTGTAACACAGTGTGTTAGCTAGTCACGGTTGAAACATTGCTGCCTCAAATCTAGGTAGTTATTGGGTATTTGCTTCACAGTAACCCTTAGTTTGGACAATACAACACGGAAGCTATAGTTAACGAACTGACATTACACCACACATTGTAACCACATAGAGTAGCTAACGATTAGCTCGGCAAAACGTCCAAGCACCAACGCCGCAAGCTAATTTTAGCTTGCTATCATGATAACTTGTCCGAGGTTGGCTAACATTATAGCTAGCTACTGTAAAAATGTTGCCAGATTATTTACTTAAATCAAGCGGACAAGATTAAAGACAGGACAGACAATCGAGCGTTTGGTCACTATGACCTCCCTACCTCATGCAACACCTTCAATTAAATATTGACTTCACCACTTTTTAGTACAGTACGGGTACGGGTTCTTTAACCTTTTTGTTTTGCTACAACAACAAAACCGTTCCCTGCCCTACAATACGCAACTCCAACCCAATGAATTGTGGGAGGTGTAGTGTGGAAGGTACCCTGGAATCTGCCCATGTTGATGTTCGCGCAGGTTGAACATTTCCGCTCACTCTTCTGCATCAGCCAAATCAAATTGAATATCCAACCTGTAATGGCACTTAGACATTTGGTTTAGGAACAACATAGTATTGGTGAGTCAGCTCTTCAATGGTGAAGGAAGGCTGTTCAGCTATGAAGGATTTCTTCAACATTACAATGTAGCTACCAGTAACTCCGAGACAGTTTGCAATCATTTTTGATGCTATGGGAATGCTCTTTCAATGTTCAAAGTTCACAGGTTTATTTGTCATTTGCAATAACAAGTTATGGCAATGAAATGTTTGGTTTTCCTACTCCCGAAAGTGCAGTTAAAAGTAAAAAAAGTAATAATATAAAAATAAGATAACATGAACAAACACTATTCAAAAACACACATCAATAATAATAACTATACAACTGTACAACTGTAGTGCAATGTAAAAGTGACAGGAGTGCATGACATGATTGGCAGATGAGCATGATATAAAGTTACAGGTGTGCATGGGACTATGGATGGAAGGGAAGAGGCGTTCCTGAATTGAGCAGCCTTATGGCCTGAGGAAAGAAACTGTCCCATAGCCTGTTCGTTTTGAACGGAATACTCCTGTACCTTCTGCCTGACAGAAGCTTGGTAAACAGTCCATGGCATGGGTGGCTGGGATCTGTAATAATTTGTTCGCTCCTCCACCTACAGGTCTCTGTGTTGAGATCCTGCAGGGATGGCAGGTCAGACCTTGTGATGCGCTCTACTGTTTTAATCACCCTGAGAAGTGCTTTACTGTCTAGGGCGGTGCAGCTGCCATACCAGGTGGTGACACAGGATACTCTCGATAGTGCATCTGTAGAAGTTTGTGAGAATCCTGGAATCCATGGCATATCTCCTTGGCATAGGAACAAGAGATGTTTCCTAGCCTCCTTCACCAAGATGTTCGAGGGATGAGACCAGGTCAAGTCATTTCTGAAGTTGACACCAAGGAACCAGATGTTGTGAACTCTCGATACTGCAGACCTATTTATGTGTATGGGGGCGTGGTCTCCCCGTCGCTACTTCCTGTAATCAACAATCATCTCCTTCCTTTTGCTGGTACTGAGCTGGAGGTTGTTTTCCTGACACCACGAAGTCAGTGACCTTACCTCATCTCTATAGGCTGACTCGTCGTTGTCAGAGATCAGGCCTATGATGGTGGTGTCATCAGCAAACTTAATGATGGTGTTGGAGACGTGGGTTGCCAGGCAGTTGTGGGTGAAGAGAGAATACAGGAGCAGGCTCAGCACACAGCCCTGGGGGGTAGCCAGTACTGAGAGTCAGTGAGGAGGAGGTGGTGTTGCCCATTCGCACCACCTGGGGTCTGCCCGTCAGTAAGTTCAGGATTCATCTGCACATATTGGGGTCGAGACCCAGATCCCTGAGCTACACTGCCAGCTTGTCGAGCACAATGGTGTTGAAGGCTGAGCTGTAGTCAATGAAAAGCATTGTCACATATGTGTTCCTCATGTCCAGATGATGGAGTGCGGAGTGGAGGGTTAGGGTGTATTTCCACAAACTTTATCCAGGCTTTCTTTTGAACCAGCTGACACCCATTTTGGCAATATATGCTTCAACCCTACCTTAACTAAAACAACAGAATCCGATCTTTGTTTCAGAATGATATTGTTTCTGTCCCTTATGCACTTGCATTTTGGAATACTCATGCAAATGTTTTTGCTGGAAGAAAATAGTGATGTGCAATTCCCGAATTACAAATCTTTTAAGTGACTTTTTTCTAGTGACTCATTCAATTGTATCATTTATTCAAATGTTTGACAGTGGATGTCTTCAACATAATCACTTGCTTCATACCTGGTCCTCCAGCTCATTTCACCGATCAACATCTGTACATTTGCAGAAAAAATTGATAAAAGCAGGAACTTCATAAAGACATGTTTATAACTGATAATTGAATGACAACTATAATAATTTATATACTTAGTTGATTACTGATGTCACGAAGGGAAAAATAACTGATGAAAACAAATACGGAGCCAACAATCATCACATAACTGACTCAAATTAACGAAATTACTTGAAATATTCAAACTTTTTACTGAACAACTCAACACGCTAACCAATATGAGGGAAGTCTCATATAAGGTTATTCACAGTTATCCCGTTAAATGATTTCTTGTCAGATTTAAAAATGATATGGATGTAAATTGTACCTGGTGTGAGGTGTACTGAGAGAAGAAACTCCATTTGTTCTGACACCTTGAGTTTACCCATAAAGTGTGACAGGATGTTTGTTGTTTTACATCTGACAATGTTCATGCTGGATTAGAATTTTTTACTGAAAACATATTATTTGGCTTTAGAAAGAAAAATACTTTATTATTAATCTGATTTTACTATTTTCTAAATACTATATTCACAGGTGTAACTTCTCAAGATCAAATTGCAATTTGTAGTCTTACACATTATTTTTGAAACCTTAATAAAAAAACAATCTCTGAATCTAAGAACCAGAAAGTTGCAAAACCATAAGGATTTTTACCACTTTTGATGTTCTTGTTTATGTGCTTACTACACCTTATAGTCAACTTTAGCATTGTCAAGCCATTTACTTTTTTATGCATTTGTCTTACACTTTGCTGTGTCTGTGTACTCCTGGCGACTGTCTGTTTTTTTTTGTTATACATCTCTGTTTGATAATTGTTACAAAATAATTTAAGTCATGTCTGTTTTGAAGTAGAAAAAAACCCTGCACTGGCATGCCAAAAAGGTTCAGTGTCAGGTGGAGCTTGCTTCTTGACATACAGGGATTTGGAGACTTTATTGGAGTGGTGGATAAATTCTTGTAATAAAAAGGAAAATCTTGATTTGAGCCAATATGTGTCACAGCTTATGGTGCAGGACTACATATGTACCAGATGAGGAGGCTTAGACCATTGGACTAACATCAGCCTATTGATGCAGTGACACAATAGTACTGACTGAAATGGGAAATATTCATTTATAAATATATTTGATGGCATTGTAATTAGTTTCAAGTCAACCTTTTTGTGGATAGCCATGTAAATTCCTTAGCAGAAGCCATTATGTACCTCTCCATCTGTTTTGTTAAATTCCCTTTAGGTTTTGGTGGCAATGTTATTTGATAGGGAATGTAACAAATCCCTTTTACATATCTTGCAACCAAACCACATAATAATACAGTATAAAGATGCTTTATTCAAAACTGCATCGCAAATAGATATCCCAGATCACATTTGTGGGAAATGTAATTGTGACATTGGCTAGCACAGCTCATGCTCAGCAAAGCATCATCCAGTCTAACAGTCATGTGGTGCAAAAATGGGAATTTTCCTGCAGTGAAAATCAATAGGACTTATTATAAACTTATTATTAAAAAAATGTAATATCAGTTTGTCAGGTTTGTGCGGTTTTAGTACTCACACTTTTCAGCTACAGCAACCAGGATGTTGGCTGGAACGTCTCCCATTGTAAAATCAGAAGCTTCAGTCTGGTCTGTATGCTTCCCAGATTTTCCCAGTCTTGCCTGGTCTTGCCACAAGAGAACTCTAACCTAAATCAAGTATCCATGGAGCTAATGCTGGTCCTTGGGAAGATCTCCAAAAAGCTTTCATTTAAATTTTTATTATTTTACAGATTTTAACATATTACGGTACATTGTGTTTATTTGGTCTGAAAATGGTAAAACAAAGAAAACATTCATGGATATTGAGATTTGTACTGAAATAACTGCCTCTGAATAGTGTAAGGGTTCAGAGGAAAGGAGTTTGTGTTTCTGACCTGAAAATATGACTGCAAATGCCAAATACATTTTTTGAACTGAGTTATAAAAACAACACTGACAAGTGTCAAATCATTTAGCTAATATACTTATCCAGAGTAACTTATAGCAGTGAGGACTCATCATCAAACTGGACCTGCATGGGAAATAAACCAACCAAGTGACCTACATGGGACAACATATGAAGGTGTCCCTGGATTGACTAAAAGCATGGATTTGGGTGCATTGACACCAATACTGCCACTAGTTAATAATAATCAAGTTGCCACGTGGGTTTTCTGACCCATGAAGCAGGAATAGCAAAATAATTAATTGTTTATTGTTTGCTGAAATGTCAAATCCTTAAAAAAGTGAATGTTTCATTTTTCAACCACTTCAGATCATTTTTTATTCAACTTAAATGGTTACTCAGGGTGCATCCATTCATATGGGAGTGTCCGAGCGCGTACAGTTCTGCTTTAATGTGGGGTATGGAGTGAGAATGAACAGGGCTGACATTCTTCTTATTTGATCATTAATGAAACATTTGATGTTAATATAGTTCACTGCTATTAAATGTAGTCACTTCAGAACAGGGGGGAAACATATAGTTGACTGAACCCGAAGCAAAAATGTCCTAAATCTACTTCACAATCATGTGTGCTTCTCCTATGGGAAAAATCCTAAATACTACAATGAGCCAATCGGATGCTTGACACTGCCCACTCATCCCCTTCCTATATATTGATCACTCAGGTTGACCATCCTTCGATTAGAAACAAAATAATCTTATCTATCTTAGATTTTTTAAGAAAATCCTTGGCAACACTATGCAATAGCGAAACCGCAATTAAGGAGGGAGGGGCCTGGGACCTCATTGTCCATTCGGAAGTCTAAAAACATTTTCTAACCCCCTACGGTTTCTGATTGGAGAAGTATACAGTCTAAAGTACACAGACAAGAAAACATTTTTGGGTAAAAAATAAAACAGTATGTTCTCCTTCAAGAAGATGTATTGTTTCAGAAGAAAATACACAATGTTTCAAGATAATATGTGTTTTGTTATAAAAAAATGTTTTGTATGTAACTTTGATACAGATCAAGCTAGCGTACAGAGAAGTTCGGCCGGAGCTACTCGGAAACAAAATCTCCCATCGACAGTTGAGAAATATGCTACTTTATGCTAATTTCCAACGAGCGGGCGCAGTAAGAGTTCGGCAACTAACAATGGCAGGGCAGACGTTCTCTACATCTTTTACTCGCTAGCTAAACACTCACCCGTTGCAAAAAAAACATTGACGAGAAACGTATAATTGCGGTGTCCGGTTTCCCCATTATTAATAATGCTTCTCTGTCTTCATACAAAGATATCATTCTAAAAATGGATGCAAGGAAGTTTTCAGAAATCATTGGGATCACGTGTGAGTGATACATGCATAACGTTAAACTAAGTAAATTGCTATTTGAACATTGACAAATCATTGACTTGGCATCGTCGTAATAGTCGTGGAGTCACGCAAATATTAAATACTTATTAATAATTGCAGACTGATTTCTCCGTTATACTGGCTGAGTGGTTGTTGTTGGCATACATTAGGAAGATACGCCCCGCCCAGGCGGGCAGTGTGCATGCTAGGGAAGGCACAGCTCGCCAGAGATTGAGCGATTTGCGAGTTGAGAGTGCGGCCAGTGTGTACGTAGCTGTTTTGCTGAAGATGACATAAAGTAAAAACATTTCAGGAATGTGTCTTTTTGCAATGGAGTATCGCTAGAGGGCCAGCGAATCCACTCTGTTGTGGATGGTCTCCAGTGAAATAAATTACATTGAAATTGTTATGGATTGCTTACACTTTATGTGTAGGGGGCATTAACCATTTACTCTTCCATGCTACATCATCAGGAGATTTTAATTGGAATTCATAGATTTCAAAGGCAGAACTGCCTACCTGTAGGTATTTGCAAAACACAATAATTTACAAAGATGAAGTGTTAACAAAAAGAGATCTGCCAGGTTTTACAGCACAAAGAGGTACTGTAATAGCAGAGAACATCTCATTAAATAATGATATCATATCTTATACAGTATAGGGCCATTTAGAATTTGTAAGCTAACATTGCAAATGATGTCATTCAAGCAGTATACAATAATAAAAAAGACAATGCCAAGAATAAGGGATGAACAGAGTTTATGAGACAATACAATATTTCATATTTCAACAGACAGATATTGGCAGATGTTACTTCAGTCTATTTATTAAACAAATCAGAATTAAAATGTACATTCTTAAAAGACATACATTGACTTGTGCAGACTTTGTGCAATACTGTATACATGTATATTTCTTATAGAACCCTGCGTCACCACTAGCATTTTAAACTGTGCAATGGGGCAGTGCTTTAGTGCAAAACAAAAGTTGCATGAATTTTTATTTTTCACATTGCGCCTCTCGTGAAATTTGCCAGTAGCTCTGATGAACTTCAGCCTTTGAAAAATCTGCTATAAAGGGGGCTACAGAATACAGCATAAAAATTTAGCAAGATAACTTTTATATTGGATTTTCAGTGGCTATTCAGTTCTTTTGTCAATAGCTATTGAACCATAAATGTGTTTCCCTTAAAATGTATTATTCTTATATCAAATCATTTTCCAATTGTTCAAGATTTTTTTTTTTATTCCAATTTCAATCTTTAAAATGATCTTGAACATTTGAAAAAATAAAAGTTTTGTCTTTTGTCTATCCTACCCTGATACAGAACTCAGGAATTGGAATATTTGGCTTCATAGCAATTGGTAAGAACACAGAACATCCAAATATAAAAACAACTTTATCTGACTTAATTTTATTTTAAATGTTGCAACAACATACTGAACATAAAAGTAAAGTTTTCAAGCATACTGATCTGAAGCATCATTACCTCTAAGTTCCATGTATCATTTTGTTCATTGGTTAATTCCTTCAGATTAGGAAATTCCGAAAAAGGAAATGTCTCCTTAATTGTTCCTATTTAAAATGTTCATATTAGGTGTTGAATAACAGAACACAAGTAACAATGAAAAACTCTCTTCTTTTTTGTTTGTTTGTTCATTTGAAATATAAAGTGAAAAAAACTGAAATGTCTAATTTCAGGTGTTTGGTTTTAAAATGTTATGAAAGAAAATTGGATATAGTGTATTTTTTTCTTCATGGCCTTCAAATAGTTTATAAAAAAGGAATCAGATAATGATATATTTTGTTTTTGTACTATTATCTTTTGTTTTCTTTATACCAAAAAGTACACAGCAAATGTAATATTAACATTTACTGTACCATACATTTCACTGAGAAGAACACATTTAAAAATTAGTTTTTGTAAACAAAAAGGAAAAAACAGCATACTCAATGTTTTTAATATTTAATTATTTTCACCACTAGAAATATACATATTTTTTAAATGAAGAATGTCCATCTTGGGAAATTTGTGAAGTATTGAATATTGGTTATTATAAGTAACATAATTACAATAGTCACCAGAAGAAATGTTTTTAATTACATTTCGAATAGATTTCACTTCTATTTAACAACCATGACCAGGGAAGTCATTTCTTTACAAGCTAATAATTGTAAACTTTTTAAACACTACATCACTAATGTCAGTGATATGAAAATATAATGCATATGTTTGCAGTTCAGCATTCAGGCCAATTATTATATAATTGAATGTGATAGCTGACAAGTTCAACTCAATACACCAAAAAAATTATATTCAAACATATTGCTTTCGTCCCATGGTATCAAAATTTAAAATAACAGTAAAGCAAGAAAATAATAACAAAAACCTGTAGAAAATATATAGATATATAGTTACTTTTAACAACGACTGCATTTAATCAATAATCACAAGCCAGCCATAAAGTATAGCAAGATACGTTGCCTTCGGAAAGTAATTTGCTAATCCAAAAAAAGTATTCACGGAATTAAATCCATTTTGATTTCATATTGTAACACAATAAAATGTACAAAATAGGGTGAATACTTCTCAGAGCCATGGCACCTGCCGCATGAGTTTTCTCCATTAGAGCCAATGTACTTGAATCTGGGCAGTTTCATTTTGTCTCACTTATAATATACTTCTCTTATAAACGTAATATTGAGATGACTATAGACAATAGCTAGGTGGTGCTAGCTAATGAGCTTGCTAGCTATTCAGTAGACAAAAAAGTTGTGAGCACCAGTACTACTGTTAAACCATCTAACCTTAATGTAAGACAACTTTATTCACCTTCTCTGTGCTGCTGACTGTAAACGTATACAGTTTAGCACAGATTGTAAACAAACAACTCCCCAAACTATCATGAATATTTTAATAGGGGTGTCTACTTTTAGGTATGAATGAACAAAACAATATAAAATAATATTAATTGAAAACAAGATATATTATCTGCTTCCTTTTTAAAGCAATAGGGAGACCAAATATATACCCAATTATATACATACCCAGTTATAAAAAAACATTTTATTTTTTTACAAAAATGTAACCAAACAAAACAAACATTTATAGACATTTCCTGATTCTCTAAATCATAATATGAAGGAATAAACCAATGAACACATAATACACGGACCCTCTAAACAGAAAACGCTATTGTTTTTTAAAGACCAGCCCTTCAATTGTTGTCAATCCATTCTGCTGTCAGAGCTATGTGGTTCAATTTACTATACCCAGAAGGCTTCATGACTACTACGAGGTGGAAGACATTTTCCGTATTTATCTTCTTATAAAAAATAAAACAAATGACTTGGTTAAATACAGGGAATGCTTTAGTTGAAGGTGTATGCATAAGTATCATTATGCCTTCAGCGAATTTGCTTTGATAGGCAAATCGCAATGCCTACCGATATAAAAATGTGTCATCATAACACCTGACATAACCAGTCATGCCACTTGACATTTTGCTCCATGTTATAAATGCAGTCATTAATGAGTGGAGATTGCAGCATGGAACACATAAGTTGGTCATATGTATTAAGTTCAGGAATCAAATTGTTGCCTATGCTAATGCATGATTATGTCATGAGGTGTATAACGACAGTATGTATACCCCATCAAAATCAAGAGAATTTACCCTTGTCCAGAACCATATTTACCAAATAAAATGTACGTGTGGAAATTTTTATACTTTCTACTTCTGAGTAAAATTGCCAACAGGAATCTCTCAGCTAAATCTGAATCTGATTCAATCATTGAGTGGCTACATCTATCTAGTGATCTTTGGAGGTTGGTGGATGATAGCTTTTTCATAAACTCTTGGCTTAACAAATTTGTGTTAAGGCAAAACCAGTGTTTGTGTACATTTTGCATCAGTTAAGGAAATTTACAATGAGAGAATGTCATAGCAGCAAGATACAGATATCATTAAGGTTTAATGTCATACTATCATCTGAGACAGGAAAAACGAAAACGACACTAGACAATTTTAGGAGTGTTAAGTTACCTTATTTCTGTGTTTTTATGTATTATAATATTTATATGTGTTTTTTTATATGTGTTTTTTATTAGGTATTGTATTACTTCTGTGTGTTCAGTAGATATTGTAGAACTACCATGTGTGTAGTAGGAATTTTAGTATTTCTGTTTTTTAAGTAAGTAGTGTAGTATATCTTTGTATTCAGTAAATATAATTGTTGGAATCTGTTAGTTGTGTAGGTATTGTTGTGTTAATGCGAAACATTTATAATAGAATGAACAAATTATAAGCATATAAATTATGAGCATATCATTTGTAATTCTATGGGAGATGACCTCTATTTTTTCAAGGGACAATCAAGAAACAACTAAAGAGAATTTGAACCTGTCCAGGTGTGATAGAACTTCTGTCTCAGTCTGATCTGGTTAAAACCCCATTCATTTGCGTAAGCAGGTGGCTCTAGAACTCTGATTCCTAACCACGGGTATTAAGGCTCCTAATAGTACCAAATGGGTACTTCAGAAGACTAAAACAACCTTAGGCTTTCTGGTAAAATACACATGAGTGGGTTCACTATGCTGAGCAAAATTCAGTGGGTATTACAGTGACTAAAATGCTCTACTCTAGATCATTCTATCGGCCAATCAGGGCAGTGTATGTAAAGATGTGTTCTTTCCTAATGCCCACACAATCAGACTGAGCATTTAAAGGGTATTTAGAGACTCTGGGAAATAAATGCAAAAAAATACTTTTTAGGTGATTATCATTTAAGACACAGCAATTTCTTAGATACACAGTGATGATGCATGTTGCAGATGGCATGGGGCTTTAACTAATACATATGTTATGCAATGAAAGGCAAAATTCTGGAGAAAAAAGGTACTTAAAAACAGTTGGCTATAAACCTATAACATATAAACGAAAGAAAACACAACACACATAATGAAATGTTCAAGTCTTACCAATAACTTAACTGTCTAATTATCAAGCTGCAGTTAGAATAAAGACTGTTGCTTGTGTCATAACATTTTAATGCCAAAGTCAATGAGCACCAGTATTTACCTCCTGAGTCAAATGCAATATCTGTATTGAGAAATTAATTCATTTTTCTATATACTAGTTTCCAGTCTTTTGGGGATAAGGCTTGATAAGGTTTTATTGATATATATATATATATATATATATATATATATATATATATATATCTTCTATTTTTGTACATATTTGGTTATGACTAATACAAACTCGGTTATGACCAATTTAAGCAGAGACATTGATTTGGTAGGCCCATGATATGGGTAATTAAGGAATAAGATAAAAGATATATGTAAACATAATTAATTAATTCAATTTCAATCGTAAAGTTCAGAATGCCACATAGAATTTCAGTCAAACTAGGCAGGTTATTGAGGGTTAATATTGTAGGGGTACAGTCCTAAACCAACGAAATCATAATTTTCTTTGTTTTCATTCATTTTCTTATCAATATATATATTTATAATTAATAACATGGCTGAGGTTTAAGCAAAACATTTTGTAGATTGTTCTAAACTAGCATTCAAGCTAGCAAGTTGTTTGTTATCAATTTGGCCAGTTAACCAGTTCAGGTAATGTGGTGAAGGCCTATTACTCACATGACTGTTCTGATAACTCAATTTGCCAACAGGCTCAACTAATAGAAAAACCTTTGATAGCAAATCCATGTGATTAATTAAACAAAAGTATGCACTTTTTTCCTTTGTAAAATAGAACTAGATATTGGTATACAGTATACTCACTATCCTTTGACAGTGACTCCTAATTTGCATATTGTTTAATTAAAATAAAACAGTAATATTGTAATTGACAGATGTATTTTTCCCCATTTCATTTGTGCAGATTAACAGAAATGTTTTCTTCTTACCCAATTCATTTGATGGTACTCGGTTTATTAGAGCATAGGATTTATTAGTATACAAACAAAGATATGTACAATTTAATTACTAGATCAGAACAATTTTCCATAAATCCACTTCTGAATGACAACATTTTTCTGTTGGCTTAATCTCAGAATGAAACAAAACAGGGAGGGCGTAGTAGTTTCTAATATTTTCTGCGGTCCATCTAATGTTAGTGTTACTACTGTATTGTCACTAGTGAAACCATTACAATTCCTATGAAATATTGCATTAATATAATAAAAACAGCAATGAGGTTATAACGCTTCATATTTTTCCTCAGATCAAATAGCATGTGACTGGCTGGGGCTTGTTATGTAGAGACTTTTCTCTGTCATGTTACCAAAACATCCCTTCTTACCTGCTTATAAAGCCTTAGGACATTTCCTAAGGATGCTAGAAGTATTCCAGAATGTGGTCATTTTACACAGTACTTCCTTCCTTTAGGTGGATTAAATAAACTGCAGAATTAATTCCAGAACTGGTCAACTTCTCAAGACCACAAAGAACATGAAAGCATTAAAGTAAAAGCTGCACTATACTATATCATGCCATGGTTGGTTGGATTTAGCAAGTGGGATGTAGACACAGGCCTGGCACTACAAGAGGGTTAAGGTAGACAATGCCTTCTCGAATAGACTCTTGGAGTTGGTAACCCTCTCCTGACATGACATGAGCCTGTGTACAATTCATTCAAAAGTTCAAAACAGAAACACGTTGTTAAATTCAATCATTAACGCATGTGGGTAACATTCCATCACACTAAGTTGACTCAGAGAGAGCGATGAGGTGCGTTTGAAATGTCATTATGCTGAGTATACACAGATGTAATGGAAGTGTTTAAGGTGCTGCTGACCTGCGCCAGAAACAAGCTGATGATGAATGTGACCAATCATAGAATTAATCATAAGCAACTGTCTCTTTTCAGTCTCTCTCTCAAACAAAGAGAAGAAATAAAAAAGTATATTGCTTCAGAAAAAAGCTTTTTCAAAATATCGAGACATTTCATTCGCCACTGCTTGGTTTGTTCTAGACAGAGCATTATATAGTCAGTCATAGGTATATTATATATACTGAGAGATGCTGTGAATCCGAGAGATAAATGATCAATGAGTTGTGACTGTGAAGAATACCTGTGACCACATGGTGGTGCTGGTTTGTCTCCGCCATCCTCCAACCTACCAGCAAGGGTCACAATGCAATGCAAGCATTGATGTATTTTGTCTGGGGGAGGGGCTGAAAGACCCATCTGTCACAGTTAATATTATGCAGGCCAAGGACCCAAGGCTCAAGGATGTCACAGAGCAAGAAACAGAGATATATAGAGAGAGACAGAAGAGAGAGGAAATGCACAGAAATGTACAGAATCTCCCTCCGTTTCTCTTGCTCACCATCGTCTGACGTAGAAGGGTTGCGGTTAGGATGGAAGGGGTAGGTGGTTGGATGCAGTCCACTCCTCCACCCATCAGGGATCATTTACTCCTCCCTGACGTGCTGGAGCCTCCTGCCCCTCTCTCTGCCCTCTCACCCCTTTCTGACGTTTCTACCTTCTCAGAGCCATCTCCAGTCTTCTCGGAACCCTCTCCTTTCTCAGACCGCTCCTCCTCCTCCACCTCTCCTCCCATCTCAGACCTTTCTGACCTGGCGTCTGCATCCCCCTCAGACTTCTCTTTCCTCTCCGAGCGGTCAGGATCTGTGGATGAGGTGGCGGGCTTGTCCCACTTGGCAATCTCCTCGTGCTCAGTTATACTGGTTGTGATGCTGGTGACCCAAGTCTTCAGGTCTTCCTACAAAAGTTTACCCAGAGACATGGAATTGTTAGGGTTTTCACAAAACCTGGAGCAGGACTAGCACTTAAGTCAATTAATGAACCAATAAGTCAGTCAAATTTATTTTATGTAGGCATTTTCACCACAAAAGTTGTCACAAAGGGCTTCACAATTACCCGGCCGAGACATCAAAGAGCAAGTAAAACAAAAGGAAAAGCACTGTGGCCAGAACAAACTCGTTACATCAGTGATCTTAAACCTTTTCTTGCATAAGATATACCTAAGTGCTAAAGATGGGATTAGTCCCCCATGTGGAAGAAAGGTGATTTACATAAAAAGAGCAGTGCTTCATAAAATAATATTCTCCCATCCACTGCTCCATATCACTCACAATGGAATTTTACCTATGCTTTCATCATTTCATTTAACCCCTTTTAAACAATATTTTTAATAGAAAATACATTTCACAGTGATTTTGGTAGTAACATGATTCCCTAAACTATGTAGTGCATGTTTTCTTACAACTTGAAAACTGTGTAGTTACAGAAACCAGAAAATAAAAACAGCATTACTATTTATTTAACATGTTGGGGTTGGTGGGAAGGAGAAATCAACAGGTGAATACCACAACCAATCACAACACTGACAGGAAAGTAATATTGTGAAACACCTTCACTGAACAATTACTGCCGATATATTAAGACAAATATTTAAAAAAAATTCCTTTTGTGGCACCTTCAAAAAATATATTGCAAGCATGTTCTTTTTTTCTAGTTTCAAAGTAGTTACATTTTACTCTTCACGTCTAATTTGCGACTCTTCCTCTGGTCACTACGTCCAATATACACCAATCAGCTATAACATTATGACCATTATGACCAACAGGTGAAGTGAATAACACTGATAATCTTGTTATCATGTTGTTATCATGGCACCTGTCAGTGGATGGGATATATTAGGCAGAAACTGAACATTCTGTCCTCAAAGTTGATGTGTTAGAAGCAGGAAAAATGGGCAAGCGTAAGGCTCTTAGCGACTTTGATAAGGGGCAGATTATAATGGCTAGATGACTGGGTTAGAGAATCTCCAAATGTGCAGCTTTTGTGGGGTGTTCCCGGTCTGCAGTGGTCAGTACCCGTCAAACGTGGTCCAAGGAAGGAAAAGTGACCAAGGCTCATTGATGCACGTGGGGAGTGAAGGCTGGCCCCTGTGGCTGACTCCAACTGACGAGCTACTGTAGCTTTAATTGCTGAAGAAGTAAATGCTGGTACTGATAGAAAGGGGTCAGAACACACATTGCATCACAGTTTGTTGTGTATGAGGCTCTATTGCCGCAGACAAGTCAGGATGCCCATGCTGACCCCTGTCCACTGCCAAAAGGGCCTACAATGGGCGGGTGAGCATCAGAACTGGACCACAGAGCCATGGAAGAATATGGCCTGGTCTGATGAATCACATTTCCTTTTACACGGATGGTCAGATGCGCGTGCATTGCTTACCTGGAGAACATATGGCACCAGGATGCACTATGGGAAGAAGGTAAGCCGGGAGAGGCAGTGTGATGCTTTGGGCAATGTTCAGCTGGGAAACCTTGGGTCCTGCCATTTATGTGGATGTTACCTTGACTCGTACTACCTACCTGAGAATTGTTGCAGACCATGTAACCCTTTCATGGCAACGGAAGTCCCTGATGACATTGGCCTCTTTTTACAGGATAATGCGCCGTGCCACAAAGCAAAAATGGTTCAGGAATGGTTTGAGGAAACAAATTCTACAGATCTCAATCCGATCTGTGAGATGTGCAGGAGAAACAAGTCCAATCCATGGTGGCCCCACCTCGTAACTTACAGGACTTGAATCTGCTGCTAACGTCTTGGTGCCAGATACCACAGCACACCTTCAGAGGTCTAGTGGAGTCCAGGCCTCAATGGGTCAGGACTGTTTTGGTGGTAAAAGGGGGACTTACACAATGTTAGGCAGGTGGTCATAATGTTATGGCTGATCTGTGTATATTGTGTATAGTTTGTATATTTTTACAGAACCAAAGAGTTGCTTCTAAAGAATCTCTTACTGGAGATAACTGGAGATTCATTTAGCAATCTTCTTGATTTCTATAACTGTCAACAGTTTTGTCTTGCTCCTCTCTAACAATGATATGAACACAGCAATCTCCGTGAGTCATAAAATAATCTGTAATTTTTGCTACGATCCCCCAATGACAGTCTTCTGGAATTGTCAGTTCTGTGGCGTTTACCCCAGTTGGTGCTCTTGCAGTAGGAATGTCTCCGCCGAATAAGGAATACAATATGATCCTGCAATTAATGGTTTGGTCTTGTTTTTTTCTGGAATAAATGCAGCAATCTCCTATAATCACAAGTACAGTAATATTGAGTGTCCTACTGTTCCCTGATATGACCATTGTGTGGAAAGGTGTTTTCCCCTATTAAGGAATACTATATATTAAAGTGAATAGTTGAATCAAATTACTCACACTTAATGCACAGTGCTTTTGCCTCGTGGGATGGCCCACATTTTCTGTAGGTCAGAGTGGCCCACTATTTTTACATTGTAAGTATCTGTCAACCCAAGCAGCAATTTATCTGTTTTAATGATCAAATACACAACACAGACAGGGACAATTCTGGCCGTAATGTATAACCAGATGTTGTGTTGGATTTGCCTTGTCAAGACAGCAATGGCTTAACTGACATTGGGATTATTTCACTGTTGACTACATAATGGCTGGGAGCTTAGAGCATCGGATATTTGTGAGATTTGTAAATCACAGTTTTCAGTGGAAAGGTTGGAGACCCATGGAAGAAAAGGACTATAGAAATCTACAGAGGAACTTGGCTCAGAGGGTTGGCCCTTCTAGCTCTACTGTCAGTAAAACATTGAAGACAAAACTAAATGAAACATGTTGATTTTCATCATAGTATTCTTACCTCATCCTTTGCATGAAAAATATAGTCATTGCCGTCATTTTTCCTGTTGGAGAAAAAAGAAGAGATAATGTTAATGAAAGTACCAAAGTTGTCCCCTGGTCAGACCTATTAAAAACAAGTCAAAAGTTAAAAGATGAAGAAAAGATGAAAATTCAATGTCAAAATAAGGTGGAGTAAAAAAATATCCTCTTCATCAAGCCATACTTGATAACGAAGACATTTTTCTTCTTCTTGTATCCTATGGTGCTATCACATATACAGACGCTCAGGTCAAGTGGAGTTTCGTCATTGTAAGGTGTGGTGGTGCTCTTGGCGTCCTTGTAGAATGTCATCTCTCCCTTGGACAATACGCAATATAAGTTCACCCAGGACTTACTGCAAAACAAGACAACAAACCACATTTAACTGTTTTTTTCTTCCCAAGGGAATTCATAGCACTAGCAATGTGTATCATGGTGTACTTATAGACTGTTCCATATAAATTGTTGTAAATATTTTTTGCAAACTTTATTATATATTATACATTATTGACGGATACAGTGCGGAAATTTGAGGGACGTTTTTGCTGAAAGAGCAGCCAGATTTGAACCCATACGGCAGCAGTACAAATGTACAAGTGGAATTGGATTAGCCTGCTGAACCACCCTAGGCCATAAACTACAATACATTTGAACTCTTGTCTGAGTGGTATGGTATGATGTGGTGTGTGATATATTCTGTGCGAGACTGCGAGCAGCCCACCTATTGGGACTTTTCTGCTGACCCTCAAAGTCATGTTTACGATATAGGAAGCCTTCGTTATGGGCAGTGTGTGAGGGTGGCAAGAGCTGCGCTGGACTCTGGGCTGGAGCCGAGCGAGAGCGACGCTTCTCCTCAGGCTCTTTTGGGCGGGGTCTTCTGCGTGGTTTAGGACGGTCTCGGGCACGTGGGCGCTCGTAGGTAATGGGCGCTGAAAGGCTGCTTGTAGGCCGGTACGTTTCCCCTCGGGCCTGAACGGACAGGAGAGACATGTGTCATGACATCTGAATGATACTGAATGATACTGGCCTGTATGGCCTAACAAACCTTTCAAAAATACTGTTTAGAACAGTACATAACCTACTTGTGCTGCTTCTCTCTCTTGGGCCTGCTCCACAATCTCAGCCATGGTAGTGGTCCTCTTCTCCCTGCAGTGATACAGTTTCTGCCATGACTCACCCAAACAAAATATAATCAGCTTTTGGAACATGGTGGACAGCACTGACCACACACAAATTAGTTGCCACAATCAGAAAGCAATCAGGAGATTATGACTAGAAAGTTCTAGACTCACGTGGAGCGTTTGTCTGACCCTTCTTTGGCTGACTCCATATCACTGGAGTCATCCTGCCTCGGTGTCCTTGCCTTCCCGCTGCCCTCCTGCTCACTAGACGACTGTCTCTCAAGGCGGCGCCTGTAGCGCTCCTGACGCACAATCAGTGGTAGCTCGTTCAATCTTGCCTGGATCTCCTGTTCGCTAGAGGTCTGCCGGCCCAGCTTGTACTCCCTTTCCCTCCTCAGGTGGTCCATCTGGGGGTCAGAGCGGCTGCCACGGGGATCCCTTTGGAGCCTGCCATGAAGGAGATCAAGGCCAGACTCTGGTCCGATCGTGTCCACCATGGGGATGTCTCCAAACTGTTCCCTCTGTGCCCTGCTGGCCTCAAGTAACGGGTTGACAGCCTTGTGGATGTGGTTGATCCTGGGCTGCATGCAGTCCGCTTTCAGATGCTGCCATGCGTATGCCATTTTGGGATCCATGACCCCGCCACTTTGAGGCAGATAGCTAGAACTACCCATACCCCCACCGCTTTGAGCCAGGTAGCCTGAACTGCCCATTCCTCCACTACCTTGATGTTGCGCAAGGTAGCCTGAACTGCCCATTCCTCCACTACCTTGATGTTGCGCAAGGTATCCTGAACTGCCCATTCCTCCACTACTTTGGTTTTGCGCCAGGTAGCCTGAACTGCCCATTCCTCCACTTCCTTGATTTTGCGCCAGGTAGCCTGAACTGCCCATTCCTCCACTTCCTTGATTTTGCGCCAGGTAGCCTGAACTGCCCATTCCTCCACTACCTTGATGTTGCGCAAGGTAGCCTGAACTGCCCATTCCTCCACTACCTTGATGTTGTGCAAGGTATCCTGAACTGCCCATTCCTCCACTACTTTGGTTTTGCGCCAGGTAGCCCGAACTGCCCATTCCTCCACTACCTTGGTTTTGCACAAGGTAACCTGAACTGCCCATTCCTCCACTACCTTGATGTTGCGCCAGGTAGCCTGAACTGCCCATTCCTCCACTACCTTGGTTTTGCAGCAGGTAGCCTGAGCCACCACCACTTTGATTTTGAGGTAGGTAGCCTGGACTACTCCCACTGCTTTGATGGCTTAGTGCATGGTAGCCAGAACTATCCACGGGTGGGGAGCCAGTCTGGTTGTTTGCTCCTAGATAACTCAAGCTGCTCTCCACACCTCCAGCAGCCTGATGATTCCCAGGGTAGTTGGAACTCTCCAGTCCACTGCTGCTCTGATGCTCCAGTCCATGGTAGCCGGAGCCATTCATGACTGGGGTGTAGCTGGGCATAGTGGAGCCCAGCCTTTGGACTGCAGAGGAGGGAGTGGCAGATATTTCTAGACTAGTCTGCTTGGGCCTAGGCTCAATATGCACCTGGACCGTCTGCCTCAGCAGAGTTGAGGTAGCAAGGGGAACGGTTGGAGTGAGACAGGATGACGGGAACATCCTCCGACTGGAAAGTGGTGTTGGGGCAGGCCTGCTGCTCTGTTCTTCTCTTAGCTTCTCTGCCTGAAAGGAGAGATTGAATTGAGCTTTATCCAAAAATGTATCAGCAAATCAGAGCTGTTAGATTACTGTAGGATGTTTACTGCGTACAGGACACCGAATGAAGATGAAATGCACTGCACACACCCCCAGCCTATTTGCTCCAAAGTAACAAAGAGCTAAACTACGAAAGAACAGACTGAATTAGATATGTTGTAAATGCAGGTATGCAGATTTTAACTAGATTTAAACTCATTTTTAGGTTATTTTTACTTTTTGTGATGCAATCTACTCTATTGTAATGTCTCTACTCTATTGTAATGAAAAGGCAAACTTTTCTAAACCTGGCAAAGTTGTTTTGAATGTATCTAAATGAATGTCACTTGAAAAGCACATAAACATATGCGGAGCTTCTTTGCCTTTATTCTGGCTACTGTGGTTATCGTGACTGTTAGTAATTTAGTACAAACTACTACAGATCGTCTGTACAGATCGATTTAATTCCAGACACACAGAACATTGACATTTATCCACTACATTATGGCCATGAGTTAAATACTTAACTATAACATAAGGAAATCAGCTTTGCCACCAGACAGTGCCAACAATAACCAGCCAGTGGTACGGCCCACAGTGAGCTGTCTGTGTTTAAAGAAGAGCTTACATTCGAGAGCTGCCTCAATGAGCTAAAACGCTCCTTCCAGGTGGCTGCAGCTTTGCGGAAGGCCTCGTGGCGGAGGATGAGCTGCTCCACCTCGTCGGTCTGGGCCTGGGCCTCTCCAGCCCCCCCGACCCCCCTGGATGTTGAGCTGATCAGGGGCTCCTTGGCCTTCAGCCAGGCCTCTGCCTTCACTGTCTCCTGGGCATACTGGAACTGATCCTTCTCTGTATATAAGAAAATGACAAGCAAATAAGAAGTACTGTAAGCATGCCCAATTTAATAACATTTGTTAGAACATTTAACAAAACTAGTCTTTGAACATTTAACAAAACTCATCATGTAAACATTGATGCTACATGGGTGTACAGTAAATATCACCTGCTGACACCATTATAATGTAATCTAGTCACATTAAAACATTTCTTGAGCCACCACCCCACGCACACAGACACACACATATTCTTAGTGAAAACAAGAACAATGCAGTGTGAATATGTCCACTATTAGGCACAATCTAGCCAGTAGTGAAGCACAAGCTTTCCCTGCCTTCCATATTTAAAATGTCTGCAGTGCTGTCTGAGAGCCACTTGTGCTCCCTCCACAGTGCCTGCCAGGGAAGTGAGTCACTCACTGCGCTGTAGCTCCTCCTGGTGTTTGTCCCATCTCTCAGAGAGATCCTTTTGCTTGGCCAGGAGTGCGTCCAACTTCTCCTTAATCTGTGGTGAACATTTAAGACCACAACAAATTGAATACAAAACATTGGAAGTCAGACCAACCAGGGATTTATATGGCATTGTCAATTTTGTGATACACCAACTTTGCATGAGCATGATAAGTGAATATGCACATCAACGAAGAGAAATATAAACCATATGCATTGTTCTTTTGGGTGATCAAATAATTTTGTAGCATTTTTTTAAAATAAAGAATAAATTAAGTTTTGGTTCTGCTGCCTAAAATGTAATGTCTAGCGTAATGTTTAGCGTAATATCCAGTGTAATATCTAGTGTAATGTTTAGTGTAAAATCTAGTGTAATGTTTAGTGTAAAATCTAGTGCAATGTCTAGTTTAGTGTTTAATGTATTATCTAGTGTAATGTTTAGTATAATATCTAGTGTAATGTTTCGTGTTATAGCTAGTGTAATGTGTAGTGTATTGTGTAGTGTGATATCTAGTGTAATGTGTAATGTCTAGTGTAATGTCTAGTGTAATGT
>JACXGJ010001314.1:47595-87502 GCA_016801105.1 Esox niger | reverse complement strand
CGCCGCCGCCCACGGAGGGCTGGCCGCCTGCGCCGCCGCCGCCCACGGAGGGCTGGCCGCCTGCGCCGCCGCCGCCCACAGTTTAAATAACATATATTTTCCAAGGGGGAGAAAAACAGCAAATGGTCAATGGAAAAACAACTCTGAGTGAACATCCCTTTTACGCACGTAGGAAATCGTTAGACATACAGCAAAACTCTATTAGACTTGGCTCTACTGCCTTTAGGCTCCACATGTCTTGGACAGTAGTTCCAAGTGTGTGGTGATAGACGGGAAAACTGCACGTACCATTAAATCTACCACAGCCAGCCCACACTAAATGAAAGGACTATTGTGGCTGAAGAGACCAGACCAGGCAACGGAAATGAGTCATCGTCCATTCCACCAGATGGCACAATCACAGGGAAACCCTTTATTATGAACCATCCATTTCCATCAGAACACAATTAGAGGAAAATCCAGCAAAAACCCATACATAGGAGCCAATACAGTGTGGAGGGGTGTGTCCAAAACAGCACCCTATTCTCTATTTGACTCCAGAACATGAGTCAAATAGGTCTAATCAGATGTAGACACTAACAAAGTGCTGACGGGTTTCAAGCTCTTGGCCTGTTTTTATTCCATAAACTGATTGCACATAAGACATATTAGAAAAACTTTGTGCATTGTTGAAAAGTCTAGCCAGGTCTGTCAGACAGCAACTCTACCGGAGCATGGTCTTGTATGAGTGTAAAAACCTGGTGAACGCTTGACATAGTCTGACCCCCTGCACTTACTCTATTCACGCATGCACTCACCTACATAAACGTGTGCACACATACTCTGCTGAAATATTTTTGTAAATAATAAACTACGATTACTAGTATGGATACTGCTTTCTGATGTTATATTTGAATTATTTATTTTGCATTGTTGTGCAGGAATCTGCAAGTATGAATTTCATTGTGTGGTTTGTTTTAGTGAATTCTATGCATTGGACCATCACAACTTCAATGGAAATGACAGGAAAATTTAAAGACTTTGGAAGTCTCTTAAACACTTGATGACAAACTAATCACACTGCAGTAGAAAAACAAACTGGATTACATTGTGTCTGGATTTATTGGCGAGCATCAAATCAAGACAGATTTGTTGCGGTGAGTGTGACACGGTTGACAAGTGTTTCACAGGGCCATAGATAATTCCAAGCAAAGGGAATGTACTGTGAGTGATTTAATGGGATAAGGGCAGACAGACACAGAAGAGGGAGTTGACTCACTTTAACCCTGTCCTCGGTTCACAGGTCTCCACAGGCGTGTTACATAGCAACCAAATACCTCTCACACCTTTTAACCCTCAAAAATGTACATATTTTTCGTTGAAAGTGGAAATTCACATACTGCCATGAAGAGGAGCAGAGAAAATACTTAGGATGCATGTTTGGGATTGAACTTGTTTTGGGGTGCAGTTTATATGTAGCTTCTCACTGGATTTTTTTGTGATCACTAATCATATTTGTTTTCTTAGAATCACTCTTGCATTTACCTTCCTCTAGATTCCAAAATACAACACAACAAAAACAAGAGGGATTCTGGGCCAAAGGATTTCAGTGGTTCGTGCCACTATTTCACATGTAATGCTAAAACATGGGTTTGAATTCAGTTCACTGCTCTGTCAATAAATCTCTCTCCTCTCTTACCCCACTGTCCCTGATGAACAAAGCAAACCAAAGCCAGCAAAATAAATGTTAAAAGTAAAAAACATCTATAGCCAGTTTACAACTTGATTTCCATGTTACAAACCCAACAACTGCTGGGTTTATCAACACCTGATTCCCATTAGTTATTTTACTTTCAAAATTATCCAAGTGGAATCATATGTTATCAACTTTTTTGTATTTAGCATTGAGGAATTGCCTACAAGACATTTACCTCACTTAAAGAATGACAACCACAAGTACATTTTTGACAAAAATGAAGCAAATGTTTCAACATTCCCATTGAATATGATGAGGCAAGTAAGAACTTATAGAGACTCCCCCCTCCCCTCAAGTAAAGATGTGAGAGATGTGCTAGGAGTTTTGCGATGGCATATTTGATGCAAGGACAACCCTATCACTCCAGTCTACATTCCTGCAGAGGACAGAGGCATGTGGTGTCCACCCTCAATGCAGCCCCCTTTAGGGAGGGGATGCCTCCTCCCTATGACAACATGCATATGGCCATACTTTGACCCCACTCAACCAAAACTATCTATGTTCATGTGAAAGCATGCAATGGCAGTCCCATAAAATGTATAGGAATGTTTACAAGACAAGAGAATAAAGGGCACCCACATATTTTAAGCCCTAAGATCATATCTCTCGCTTTCAAAATGGGACATTCATATATAGTCAAAGAGAGGAGTACAGAAGTGTTTGCATGCCTGCTTATCCTATATCTTGTTTGGGCTTGAGCTGTGAGAGCTACAGACCCTGTCCATCAGTCAGGCCTTAGTAGTCTTTGTGCAACGAATCGTTGAAGTGTATGGCTGCCATCTGTAGATGTTCTATTGATTGTAATATTATCAACAAATGTTCAACAAATTGCCTGTTTATATGAACCTGCTTGCTAAGGTTAGGCTTAGGTTTAGACGAGGTTTTAGGTTAAGTGACTCTCAATACAAAGTGTTACTGTATGAAAAAACTACATTTTAACTACCTTAATATGTTGCAGTACAGAGCCACATGTGTCATATTAACCTCAATGAATAAAGACTTATAGAGTCCGGTGTTTCAGCCTATGTAAAGGTGCCTATTGTATTTCTGGGCAGCGCATACATAATTAGAGATTTATTTTACTGATTCAATCTCAAATCTAGTGCAGAAAGTATTTTAGAAGCATTGCCTCTATAGCTAATATTGGACATTCATTCATTCTTTATTGCACACTCTTCTAAACTCCCAACTCTATTTAATGCCAAGATGTTTATATTTATTTTGGATTATACTTTTGCAATGCTTTTTGTGACGTGTAAAAAAAATTGTTAGTCGATATCGTAGCTTTTGGCCACTACCGTTTCCATTTCCAACTCTTGTTGTTTCGTTTTCTCCCTAAGCTACGTTCATCTTCTTACTTTTCTGTCCTGTCTTTTCTTTTACTCATGACTCGCTTCATTCTCTATCTGTCATTTTGCTGTCTCTTTCTCTTCACTCACAAGCTGTCGAAGAATGTCACGTGATAAGTTCCATAGGGTATGTTCGTGTAGTGGACCTGTTGCGCTGACATCTGCATTTGACTGGACAAGTGGCCAAGGAAGCTTGATCATTCTATAGCGGTTTCAAGCAGCCTCTAAAACAAACACAACTAAGCCACATTGCAAACGGACGCATCTCTACACAAAATACATTTCAAATTGCATACTTTCTGTGGCATTTTCGATTTTGAAATGGCATAATGGTATTGAGTCAATATATCGTGCACCCCTACTGTATATACACTGCTCAAGAAAAATGAAGGGAACACGTAATCATCACAGTACAACACAAAGTCAATTAAACTTCAGGAATACCAATCTGCCCAGTTAGGAATCATTAGTGATTGTGAATCAATATCACATGTATTGGTGCAAATGAAAATGACAACAGGTGCACTGAAGAAGCAATAGCAAAACAACTGCAGAAAAATGAATTTTTTTTGTACTTGGTGGCCACAGACAATTGCTCTCTCCTTATCCTTCCTGATTCTTGTCTAGTTGTGCGTTTTGCTAGTTTCCTTGTCACTACTTTTAGCATGAGGCGGTACCTGCAGCCCATTCAGGTTGCACAGGCAGTCCAGCTCCTCCAGGATGGCACATCTAAACAGTACGTGTCATTGCAAGGCTTGCTGTGACTCCCATCAATCTCAAAAGCATAGATAATATATCAGGAGATGGGCTGTTATAAGTGGAAAGCTGAACACGGCCGTACAAGTGCATCAACCCAGCAGCAGGACCGGTATCTGCTCCTTTGTTCAAGGAGGAACAGGAGGAGCACTGCCAGAGCTCTACTAAATGATCTCCAGCAGGCTACTGGTGTGTGTGTTTCTGACCAAACTGTCAGAAACAGAGTCCATGAGAGTGGCATGAGGGTCTGACGTGCTAGTGGGACCTGTGACCAAAGCCCAGCATCGTGCAGCTCGATTGACATTTGCCAGAGAACACCAGAATTAGCAGATCCGCAATTGGCACCTTGTTCTCTTAACAGATGAGAGCAGGTTCAAACAGTGCACGTGACAGATGTGAAAGTGACTGGAGATGCAGTGGTGAATGTTAGGCAGCCTACAACATCATTCAGCGTGACAGGTTTGGCGGTGGGTCAGGGGAGGCACAACCCCTTGAAGGGTTGCACAGACCTCCACGTGTTAGCCCAGGGTACCCTGACTGCTGTTAGGTACAACGATAGGTTAGAAATCCTCAGACCCATCGTCAGACCTTATGCTGGTGCAGTGGGCCCTTTCTTCCTTCTGGTGCAGGACAATGCCCTGTCTCATGTGGCCAGAGTGTGTAGGCACTTCCTGGATGACAAAGACATTGATGCCATTGCCTGGCTCTCACACACCCAAGACCTTTATCCAAGTAGCATCACAGACTGTCCAGGAGCTTACTGATGCCCTGATCCAGGTCTGGTAGGTGATCCTCCAGGACACCATCCGCATCTCATAAGGGAGCATGCCCAGATTGTTGTGAGTTGTGCATACAGACACACGGAGGCCATACTGAGTCACATTACAAGTTGCCGTGATGAAATTCACACAAGTTGGAACAGCCTGTGATTTACTTTGATTTTCTGTATGAGATTGAATCCAGCCCTCAATCGGTTGGTGACTGACTGTTGTTATGTCATTTTGGTCTCAACAAATTACACAGTATACAGTAAAGATTTAGATTTTTAATATATTTTGTTCATGTGATTTCATTATTCCCTTAATTTATTTTAGCAATGTATTTGTTCAATACACATGCACTCGCATGTGCGCAAACAAACACACAAAATGGGTATGTTGGTGTAAAAACAAAAATGACATTTCCAAACATCCCAAGACACTTTTGGAAACCATGTAATGTGTTAATCATATGAACAATTGTAAAACTTGAATAACTAAAGATTCCAAAAGTTTAAAAAAACATACAGAAAAAACACTTATGTACCTTAGTACATCGGTTTGGGGGAGTGTGTTTGCAGTTTGAAGACAGGGTCAGTGTGTAACTATGCCACACAAAAAAGATTTTTGGTTGTCTTCCTCTTCTGTTGAAAACCTGATATTACAGTAACTTGCCACTTGATCAAAAATTAGTTAACACAAACACTTCTACAAGACAATCTGAAGTAAACCAATTTGTACTAAGTCCTCCTTTTAACTTCACTTAATCACGTTGGAATTTAAGACCTGTTAACTTAAACTCTCTGCTCTGCATGTTTTCTACATTTTCTATTAGGATTTTGACTACTGCTGAAACTATGTCCAAGGTCAACATTTAGTTGAGGAGGCCTGAGGCATGTTATTTGACAGTAATGTAAGACTGTGGAAAAAACAGCTGTTTCCAAGACAACAAACCAAAACACACAGAAGCTGGGAGTCCATCAACTAGTATTTATAGATACGTGGTTTTGGCAAGTATCATTTGGAGCTCCAGAGAAACAAAGACTCGGTGTGGGAAGGGGGCCAACAAAACACTTTTCTGGATGGCCCTGTATTCCCAAAACACCCCTTCTACATCCATCAGCCATCACTTACAATAGGCTACTGTAATGCATTGGTCTAGTATCAAGAAAATAATCACATGAATTAAAATCAAAATAAATAATATTTCTCGGAAAATACATGAACTAATTTGAACTAATTTAATAATAATGATTACAATAATCAAAATTAACATTATACATAATATCCTTCTGAGTAACTTCTGCCGGTTGGCAATAACCTGGGGACAAGTTTACAATAATAACCATAATATTTCCACAGAGATTTAAGTCAATAGCTAAAAGTATATAGTCTTCGTAAAACATACTCTGAATTCCAAGATTCTTGCCAAATATTTTTTTTAATAAACACAATCATTGTGAAAAAGATTATTCCGGGATGTAGCATCATAGTTTTGCCAACCTAACCTTAATAAAGTAATGTTTACACTAAGGATATAATTTACATAGTCCAGTAGAGCAATATGCTAGTTTTGCGCAACTGTAGTAGCGCTCCTCCCCGTTCCAAAAGGTTGCTATAGGCTACGGAGTGTTTGGACTCTGCTTACCTGCGCAACACATTCTGCTGTACAAACGGGACCCAACTTCGCCACAGCCCATTTCATTGATGAAATTTGCGCGTCCATGAATAATTTGCTCTTGCAATACGCTATAAGTAGAAAACACATCAGATGCGGGAGTAACATCCGCCATACTGACACGCGGTCACTACCGAGTTGTGACGTGCGCTAACTTTTCTTTGTCGAGAGAGACAATTTGTTTCTTTTCTATCTCTAGAGCATACGATGGAAAACAGTGGGCTGTGCTGTCAACTTGCAAAGAATCAAATATTCACTTTCTCAAGCCCAGCCCAAATTTTTACGAAATTATTCAATGAGCCAGTCTCTCGTATCTGCTGTCTACAAGCACCCACCACAGCGGAACATCATAGCCTTCTATTGAAATGCGATTCTTCTGAAGGGCATCCCCCGATATAAATCTGTCTGTGCTGTTTTGGTGACTGTTTCCGCACGACACGCGATATGTTTTTTTCTAGTTAAAGGGTGTGGTATGTGTTTCTTTCCAAGTGATTACATAATGCTGCTTGCATGAATGGTGTCAATTGCACATTTTGGTGTTACGGGTGTGAAATGCATTTTGTACTTTAACAAGTACTTTAACAATACACAGCTACAGAAATAAATGAAGACCACTGCACAATTTTCCTTTCCTAAAAAGTCGAAAAGGAAGGTTTGGCGTGAGGAACAAAAGGGTTAAAATTAAGAGACCAATGCAAATTGAATGCTTTTGTTCCTCACCCAAAAAATTCCCTTTCCACCTTTTTGGAAAGGAAAGAAAAAGGTGCAGTGGTCTCACATTTTTCCGGAGCTGTGTGTGTGCGCGTATGTGTATATTTGTGTATGTGTGTGTACATATATATATATATATATTATGATTATTATGTAGTGTTAGACACACTATAAGCTGAGGTAGTCTTTTGACTTACTGTTCATACTGTTGTTCGAATATTAATAGATTTTTTTCTGAGAAGTTGTTGGGATTTCTGGAAGATAAGCTATTACATCTGTTAGTCATAAATCATTTGAAGACAACCAGCTGGTTTTCATTGCCATGCTTCAAACTGCAAAACAAGGAGTAAAATAAAGGGTGGTTAAATTCCATCTGTTCCACAGACACATGCTACATGTGTTGTAGCCTACAATATCCACTATTTTTTTTCTTTTTCACATTCTTCCAGTCCAGAAGATTTAACTCAGTCGTCATGACTAATCACATACAGAACTTTCAGTGGGTATAATAAGTATACACATTTTGTTTTATTACAAAATAATGTATTAATTGTTTTGTTTTTGTAAAGTAATCTGCACAAAAATCTAAATATGAACAACTCGAAAATACCTTGCTTAGGTATGCATTTACCCCACCCTGGGTCAATACATGTTAATAACAGCTTTGGTAGCGATGACAGGATTATTCTTTGTTAAGCCTTTCAAGAGCTTGTGCATTATTTGCCCATACATTTATTTAGAGGCCATCAAGGTGTTGCATGATTACATTAGCGACATGTTAAATTGTCCCTTGAATCATGCGGATCAATCTTCCTTTTTCCCTATCCTATCCCCTTCTACCTATCCCCTATCCTTTTCATGGACATATGCATCTTAGATTTATCTAGGTGGTTAAATACAGTCCATTACCTACAACATAGTTATTAACTTAACAATGATTTGAGAGTAATTTTTGTTATTGTTAACGATCTAGCAATCTCTTATGCATAAGGCTTCAAAAAATTTATTGATTCTGTATTTGTATAATTTCTTCATTGCCATTATGAAATATTTTGTGTAACAACCCTTAAAAACAAACATTTTCTAATTCAATCCCACTTGAAACTAAATGATAATAATGATTATACTCAATGTATTCTATAACATGTATGTTCCAATGTATACTGTAAATATATGTACATTTCATGCACAGTTTCTCTCTCCTCCAGGTTTTTATCTCATGTTGACAACAGCATTGTTTGACAGTAAGAATTCGTTTTTATTTCCTCATTGCTTTGTTTTTTCTAAGGAACATTTGTGTGTCATTTATACTCCCAAATGTCTTTTAATGTTGTAAAAATAAGACAGACAAAGGTGTGCATTTCGCATTATAAGAACCCATTCCCAAACATCTGTCTGTCATTAAAAACATTTAAATGGATAAAGATAACATTTATTAATTATGATCTGGCAAATTTCCAATGAATGTAAAATTCCATCAAGCATAGTGTCTGTCTATCTGTACTATAGTCACCCTTATTAAATACAGCTCTGGAAAAAATTGAGAGACCACTGCACTAAAAAAAGTTGAAAAGGAAAGTTTTGAGTGAGGAACAGAAGCATTCAATTTGCAGTGGTCTCTTAATTTTAACCCTTCAGTTCAACACTCAAAACCTTCCTTTTTACTTTTTTGGAAAGAAAAAAGTGCAGTGGTTTCTTAATTTTTTTCCAGAGCTGTATGTGTCATAATTATTCGTAGCCCTTCATACTTTGAGTAATCTCCCTTCGCCACAATAACAGCTCAGTCTTCTTCTTTAATGCATAATGTGGTTGGAGAACAAACTGGAAGGGATCTTCAGCTCCTGCCTCAGGTTTTTTTGTGGGTGTAGGTCAGAGGACTGGAATGGCCATTGGCCAAAAGCTTGATTTTGTGGTCAGTAAACCATTTTTGTGTTGATTTGGAGATGTCCTTTGGATCATTGTCCTGCAGGAAGATCCAACCGCAGCCCAGTTTAAACCACCTGTAAATTTATTATTTACTGATATTTGATGTGGTCCATGATACCATGTATCGTAATAGGTTTCCAGGTCCTTTGGAAGAAAAACAGCCCCACAACATCAAGGTATCACCACCATATTTCACAGCGGGGATGAGGTACTTTTCTATGAGGCTATTTCTCCGTCTGCACATTTGGTCTCATCTTACCCGGCCCCACTGAAAGTTCCAGTAATCTGTGTGCACTTGAGTTTGTAGTTTGATGACAGCAAAGTTTTTTTACGGCAACCTTCCTAAACTATGTGTGGTAATGTAGGTGGTGACTGATCATAGTACTGGAGACTTTCTGACACTAAGACCCAACTAACGTCTGCAATTCTCTAGCTGAGATCTTTTGGACACTCAAATTAGTAAAACAAGTCATGGCTTTACCACATGTTTCTAGGGGTGCTAATAAATATGGAACACATTTTTTGCTTAAATTAAAGGCTAAATATTTTGAATATTTTGAATGAAAGACCAACAGTACAAAACTTTTTCACAGTCCCATTTTTCATATCTTCCAGGGTGCCAAAATTAATGGAGGGCACTGTACAAACAGCTGCATTTTGCGTTTGTGTTACTTTATTGATTATTTTGAGTATTTCTCCTTTGTCACATGTATAATTTCTCCATTTTGTTAAATAAAAGATCGAATGTAACGATAAAATCTTGTGGTGTTCCTTTTTTCACCATGGAGTCAGGTAATTTTGAGACCAAATGAAACATAGTGGTGTTTATCGAAACAAGAGTGGTGCATTAATGAGCCATCAGCACCCTCTGATCAAAACATCTTCCTGCAGCTATGTAAACAAGTAGATGTGCTTCATTTTATAGACTGATAAGATATGAACAAACAAGAAAAGGAACCAAGTAAGCCTACAGTAGTTCAGTCGGCCTGTGATTAGAGGGATGAAGGTTGTCACAGGACCTGAGTCTCCCATGGGAGTCTGCATCTTTAACCACTATGCCATGAAGCTAGAAATAAGCTGAGTGATAGCGTCTCAACATTAGATCATTTTGTCAAACATTAACATCACTACAAGTTTGAATATTTTGTTAGACACCATTAAGCACTGCGTTAAACTGACAAACATTTCTTATTAAGTTTGCTTCCACCACAACTAGCATCAATAGCTGCGTTTCCAACAAAAAAAGTCCCGGAACTTTGAGACACAAAAACTGCTATTCAAGGAACTAAAGGCTACCTTCAGCCCATTGTTATGTGCGTATCCACAGCAGTCTAAAGACCCGCTAAGAATAGGCAAATTAGTCCACTGACATATGCTCTTACTCTGATGTATGCACCATATGCTCTACAGAGCAACAGACAGGCATCTTTATTATTTATGAGACACTGCAACATCACAGCAACCACGGAGGAGAATCAAATTGTGTTGATCATGATTTATTGGTTTGCAAAGGTGATCATTGAGTCAACGGTGGAAAAGAGATGAACAGTAGTAGCAAATTCGATTAAAAATGCTCGAAATGTTAGACGAGTTGCAATACAAATAAAGTTAACCAGATATTACAAGTTACCGCAGAGATTGACCATGAGATGACAGACGATTAGCACCATCGCGCACAAAGAACGGTAAGATGTTTTAAGCCTATATACGTTTAAGTAAATCACGATTGTGAATAATGTTATTGTAAACTACACTGACTTATCAGTGGCACCCTTTTCTGTGTGTTTCAGATATGCGAATTCTACAGAATGCGTTGTGTTTCTCCATCCGTTTGGGTACACAATTTAACAGTGGTGGGAAACCGTTGTTCCAACTTTCACCGAGGCCCAGTGGATAAAGTATCTCCGTATGTCTAAGGACACGTTTCTGTATTTCTGCCGTCGATTGCAACCATAACTGTGGAGACATGACACTGCTGTTGTGTACCCATTCAAACAACGGATTGCCATTGCACTGTGGAAACCTGTGACCAACTCAGAATACAGGAGCATTTCTCTACATTACATTACAGCTTCATTTGGAGTGTGTCACTGTACACAATATCTGCACCAATTTCCGCAAATGTTGAGAACGGTTTTGGCAGACGGAAGGGCAGATGGAACTGCTTGTTAAAATGAAATAACAGCAATATACACAAGGTCAAATCAATGGCGATAACGTATTGTGTTCTGCATAACCTCTATGGAATGGTGATGAGTACAGAGAAGAATGGGGTGTCACAACATTTAACCAGCCTGACATGACACTGCCATCCACAGTAGAGGCCAATGGGCTAGAAACATGTTCAAGTCTGAAGGACATCATTAGACCTGTATGTGCTTATGTGCGTCTAGGACTCTGGCCTCTATAGTACACCTGGTTTTACATGTTTGTTCTTTCTGTTGTGTTTTAATAAATATGTCAGCAGTGAGCAAGACAGTGTGTGGGAGTATGTTTTTATGTTTTTAGATATACACAAACAACCACTATACACACACGTATTTGGTTCCACAACTATTTACTTATCTGCAAAAATGTAGGTGCAAAACATAAAGAGTACTGTAAACTAGCAGCAATTGCGGTAGTACTGATTAACATTTAGATATGGCAATAACATAACAGTGTAATCTTGCAGCCGTTGGTAGAATTATTACTGAATGTTATAGATACATGAGTGTAATATGCTTATGAAGGGGGGCATAGCACACTTCAACTACATAGCCAGAATTAAAAAATATATAGCAAGATAAAGCAATAATATACATAACTGTACATGGTTAATGTACATAACACGGTTTCTTTTGTGAGACTCGAAAGAAACCGTGCCAACTCTCGCCTTCTAATCACTCTTTACGTGGCTCTCCTCAGCCTGACTCTTTCCTCAGTATAGCAGCTGCCTATACAGCTCCTGTCCTCGCTGGAGGATGGGCCGGTTCACGTCCATGTCCCTCAGCGTGTCAAGGAAGTCTGTGTCTCTTTTCCTCTTTCCTAAGAAGAAAAATAAACCCAGTACAATCAACTAATAATACACAAGCACAGTCGGCATAGCCAAAAGCAGTTTTGAACAGTATCTTTTGATTTGATCAAGTTGTCAATGCTTAGTGATTATTAGAGACACAAATGTTAACTAGCATGTAATTAATTATATTGTCTGAAATTTCAGTGGAAATATTACTATTTTCAACTAGATTGTTAGCGACGTGGCCCAAAAAATAAGACCCCTATTATCGGGTACCGTCCTTGGTCATCGGCTGTGTTTCATTTCCTCCTTATTTGCGTTACAAATGCCTGATCACAGTTTTACTTACGTGTTTACTCGAAAGTTTTAGCTACCTCTCATGCCTTCTGGAAAAGAAGGAAAAAAACAGACCACCGATAATAGCCTACATGATGATGTCTGCGCAAGTCGTGTGGCGCAAGTCAACTTTTACAATGTGCTACTTAAATTACCATACATTGCATTTTTTAAGTGTTTACCTATATACATACAGCACTATTAAAAAAGAGGTGGTGGCTGATAATATGGGGACATTAGCTAGGCTAACATGATGTACCTGTAGCTAATGTACAATAGCATGACTAACAACAACATGAGTATAGAAATAAAATATCATGACTTTTCCTAAACATAACGTCATAGCATTTAACATGAATCATGTGAAACATTGTGATTTACCTTAAACCGACTGGTTATTCAGTGTGTCTTCCACCATGACTTGCAACAATGCAGCAGCCATGTCAATTGTTGCCGCAGCACCATAAGGCTGTCCAGTGACCCAGCAACGCATTTAGACGGTGAAAACATTTGCTACGCTGGTCAGAGCCGCTTCTGTTATTGTGATCCTTAATTTTCTTGTAGTTTTGTTTTAATTTTTTAAGCTTCTCCCAGCACTGTTTCCCGGTGTGAAAAATGTTCAGCTCACTTGCAGGATATTTTCTCGAACACATTATTATGGATTGCCGTTTCCAATTCCCACTGTATTTGGTCCTCAGCATAAGCACAATAAGGCCTGGACTGTCGTTGGTCCATCTGTCGTTTGATTTCTTCTTGATAAAAAAGTTATTCTGCTTGTAAGCACAATAAACTACTTTACTACAATGGCTGCAGACATTTAAAACATGATTGTTGAAAATGTATGTGAGAAAACACTACAAATACTAAACCAATCAGAAATGTTCAGTGACATAAGCACCGCAAGCCCCACCCCAAAAGTTCTGGTACTCTGGGAAAGTCCTATCTCGCAAGCAAAGACTCTTTCGGGCCCTTGGTTCCTGTGGTGGAAACACAGTGAGTTCCCACAAAGGTTCCTAGTTCATGTGTATAGTTCCTACTGTGGAAACGCAGCTTATGAACTGTATAGCTTTTGCCACTGGCCGTTCTAACAGCTTATTAGCCAGTAATAGACTTGCTAGTATAAACTAAATACTTGGAATAGTTATAAGAATTGAGCAGTTGCTAGCGAGACTGAAGATGAACTTTACACTGCCAAAGCAATTTCATTTAATGGCACAACAAACTAAAAATGTTTTTCATTTGTGAATGACATTGATCCAATAACTATCAATATAGATGACGAAAACTGACTTGTTCGTCAAGTGAAAAGACTAGAGAATTGGGGAAACTCCTCTTGGGGTTGTGATCTAGCCTTTATTATCCCAAATGGCATGCAAAGATGCATACTTTGAATATCCACCAGAAAGTCACAATATAACCGTAAAAAGTTTTATTTTAGGCTTTCTATAACGTAGCTACTGAAGGTTGTAACCAGCAGTTTTTGTCTATCTTGAACAAATTCTAATGCATAGTTTGTTTTGTGCTATTTTATTTCATGGCATAATGTTTTTCTTTAATTCGTGAATGACACTGATACAATAACTGTCTGTATAGGTAACAACAACTGACTATATTGTCAAGTGAAAAGATGAGACTTGTGAAATCTCTTCTTTTACTATGAAGGGGCTTGTGCTCTATTATATATTACCCTAAATCAACCGAACATGCCATTGGGAACACATGAGTGATGGTTGCTGATAATGGGCCTCGGTATGCATACTCTAAGTAGAGATTACATTAAAAATCATACATTTCAAGCTACAATAGGAATTTGCAACATGAACAATGTCTACGATTAATTTCTGATTTAAGTTATTTGAATGAACAAAAAACATTGCTTTTCTTGACCACAAACTTTTGAATGGTAGTGTAGGTACACTAAATGATTAAGACAAGAACAGATTACAACCAGAAGTGTTTGTCACATCATTGTATATATACATGTAGATGTTGTACTAGACAAAAATAGGTTTAGTAACATAAACCATGTTCAGTGTGGCACACAACTGTGTACAAATACAATTCAGTTTCTCAGCAGTGACACTAACACCTTCCATTGTCTGTGCTAATGGTTATTCAATTATTAAAACCCACACTGGGTGCATCCAAATTGCTTGCTGTTCCCCATATGGTTCTAGCTAAAAATAATGCATTATGTAGTTAACAGGTTGCAATTTGGAACACTGAATGGCACATTCTTTCTGATCCAAAGAGATAGTCTGTGCCCCTGAGGAGACGTTAAGGGGAACTTCCAGTCTGTTACAGCAATCCCACATGCACGTCCGCACTGAGTAACCAATGTGCCTGACCCTCTTCAATGTGAGGCAGTCAGTTCTTTATTTAAGCTACTCTTGGGCTAAGAGGGTGGTAAATCCCTATTGCCCTCAGCGCTCACAATTTCCCTACAAATGACCTGTAAAAAAATATATTTTCAACCAAATGAATGGCTTGTACAGAGGAATGCCTTCATTCAACATGTGACTCAAACAAATATGTTTCCTTTAATATATTATATTTTCATTTAACACAAAACTCATCCAATGAAATGTGACAACTGTGAAAGAAGTGCTCCTAAATAGCACTGCCCGTGAAAGCAGGAGTATTTCCTATATGCCCTTATGAAGTTGTGCTCTGCATTTGTTATACCCTGGCAGAAATTGGGACATTCTGGCATTGATTTTGAACATATGACTGATCATGCAATTTTTTAAATGTATTTAAGGATTATACAAAGCCATGATTATACAAAGCCATTAATCATCACATAGTTGTTTGGCTCATTTTTAAACATAATGATAACAGAAATCACCCAATGTAACCTGATCAAAAGTTTACATACCCTTGAGTGTTTGGCCTTGTTACAGACACACAAGGTGACACACACAGGTGAAAATGGCAATTAAACATGACTTTCCCACACACGTGACATTTTCAATTGCAATTAGCGTCTGTCGATATTAAATGAGTTTGTTAGCTCCCACATGTATGCACTGAGCAGGCTTGATACTGAGCCACGGGGAGCAGAAAATAACTGTAAAAAGACCTGCGTAATAAGGAAATTAAACTTTATAAAGATGGAAAAGGATATAAAAAGATTCTGCGTAAAAAGGTAATGGAACTTTTAATAAAGAGGGAATAGGATAAATAAAGATATCCAAAGCCCTGCAAATGCCATTCAGTACTGTTCAGTCACTTAATAAGAAGTGAAAATTTCAGGGATCTCTTAATACCAAGCCAAGGTCAGATAGACTAAAGAAGATTTCAGTCAAAACTGCCAGGTGAATTGTGCGTGATAAGAAGAAATATCCACAGATAACCTTAAGAGAAATAGATTGCTCTGGAAAAAGACGGTGTGGTTGTTTTAAAGAGCACAATATGTCATTACTTGAATAAAAATGAGCTGCATGGTCAAGTTGCCAGAAAAAAGCCTTTACTGTCCCAATGCCACACATGCCCGACAACACCATGACACATCTCACAGCTTCTGGCACACTGTAATTTGGAGTGACGAAACCAAAATAGAGCTTTATGGTCACAACTATAAGTGCTATATTTGAAGAGGGGTCTACATGGCCTATTGTGAACAGAATATCATCCCCACTGTGAAGCATAGTGGTGGCTCACTGATGATTTGGGTGTGTGTGCTCTAATGGCACAGGGAATCTTGTCAAAATGTATGTCAAAATGAATGCAGCATGTTATCAGCAAATACTGGCAGACGATTTGCATTCTTCTGCACGAAAGCTGTGTATGGGTCGCCCTTGGAACTTTCTGCACGACAGTGACCCTGAGCACAAGGCCAAGTTGACCCTCTTGTAGTTGAAAAAGGTGAAGGTTCTGGAGTGGCCATCACAGTCTCCTGACCTTAAAATCATCAAGCCACTCAGGGGAGATCTCAAACGTGCGGTTCATGCAAAACGACCAAAGACTTTGCATGACCTGAAGGCATTTTGCCAAGATGAATGGGCAACTATACCACCTGCAAGAATTCGGGCCTCATAGGTAACTATTACAAAAGACTGCATGCTGTCATAGATGCTAAAGGGGGCAATACACAGCATTAAGAAATTTAGACTTTTGAACTGGGGTCAGTTCATTTATTTTTTTGTTGCCATGTTTTGTTTTATCATTGTGCTATTCTGTTATGACCTACAGTTGATTGTGAATCCCATAAGACCTAAAAGACATGTGTTTTTCTTGCTCACTCATCCTTTTTTTTTTGGTAGTACATATATTACCAATTCACCAAGGGTATGCAAACTTTTGAACACAACTGTACGTTGTCTGAGCAACAGGTGCAGTCCTGGAAGTTGTCCAGTTCAAATGCAAAGCAGCAGAAAATGAACATACATAGCGATAATAGCCACGTTTTGCAATGTAATGGTTGCCTGCCATTTCATAGTCAAACCATTAAATTACACTCAGATAGTAGGTAAAATCTAATCTTTGTCTTTGTTTGATTTATACGGTATGGAAAATGTTATGTCAATGTGAGTCCTCTGGTGACTTCCTGTGACCTTATAACCTGCAGTCTGTTTCCATAGAAATATCTGGGAGAGATAAGGATAGACCTGTCTGGCCAGGTTGAAGCTAAGAGCCAAGAGAAGTGGTAATCTGTCAGTCGTTCAGGAAAATGGGATTCGATTCAACTTTATTGTCATTGAACAAGTACAAGTACAGAAAAACTAAATGCATATTACATCTAACCAGAATTGGAAGTACACAAGGGCAGAAAATGTACAATTATTAAGTTTATGTAAGCCCAAGTGGAATGTATGGATTTTCGATTAATGCAAATGCATTACATATGGCAATTCTAAATGTGCAATGGAAGCAAATAGAGGAGGACAGGAAATATAGTATTAAGTATAATTTATGTACAAGCGGGATGAATAGCTGTGTGAGTACAAGTGGCAATTCTCAGTGGCATTCTGAATTTGCATTTAAGGCAGAAAATAGAAGGATTAGGGTAGCATGTGCAACTGAAATGCGGCGATAGCAGCAATGAGGATTCCAAGGTAGACATGTGTATGTAATAATTTTAAATTCAAGTTCAGTGGTAGTTCTAAATGTGCAATGAAGGCAGTTTTAAGGTGCAAGTCAGTATGTGCAATAGAGTGCTGGAATAGCAGCAATGACCCGTATGCAAAACGACATCTGAAAACTTCCTTATCAAACTTTGTAAGTCCAGTAGTACAAAGGGTGGGTATGGTTTGTGACAGGTCACAGAGTTCAGTAGGGTTACAGTAGACGGAAATAAACTGTTCCTGAGCCTGCTGTTGCAAGAGTGATCTGTACCGCGTGCTTGATGGGAGGAGGACAAACATTTTGTGGTATAGATGTGACAGGTCTCTGGTGATCATGCATGCCCTGCTTAGACACTGATTGCACTGGAGGTCTACGATGGCTGGGTGCTGGGCTGTTTTCACCACCCGTTGGAGGGGTTTCCGGTCGGCTACATATCAACCACCAAACCACACTGTGGCAAAGTTAGTCAGAATGTTCTCGATTGTGTAGCGGTAAAAGTTCACAAGGATCTTGGATGACAGGCTGGCCTTCTTCAGCCTCCTCAAGAGGTACAGGCACTGTCGTGCCATTTTGACCAGGGCGGAGGTGTTGAGGGACCAGGAGAGGTCCTTGGAAATGTGGACACCTAGGAAATTTGAAGCTGGACATGCTCCACCTCAGTGCCATTGATGAGAACTGGAGCGTGACTGCAACCTTTAGATTTCCTGTAATCCAAAATGAGCTCCTTGGTTTTCTTTGTATTCAGGGCCAGGTTGTGCTAGGCACTTCCCTGTGTGTTTAACTGGCGTTGTAGTAAGGAGTCTGCTCACTCTGGCCACACATTGACTGACCTCACTGATAGTTTCACCCATTTAATGAGGGTTATATACTTGGGAAGTAGGGACAATGAGAGGAAGTCAGACTAACCCATGTGGGGGAGGGGAATGGCTTTGTAGACCTCTGGAATGTTTCTGTTCACCTGGTCCAGTGTATTGTTTCCTCTGGTGGGCAGAAACATTTTGATGGGATTTAGGACAAACAGCTAATGTCTGCTACAATAAAAGGCACCATCTGGCTGGGCAGTTTGCTGCTTGAAAAAAGCAGCCTGCAGATCTTCCATTGCTAGTTTAGCATTAGCATCCGGTGGTATGGAGATTGCAGTAAGAACAATAGATGTAAACTCCAGAGGCAAGTAAAGGCCTGCGCTCAATCATCAGGTACTCCAGAATGGTTGATCGCTGACTCTTGGTTATCGGTGTCTGTAAACCATGCATTGTTTAAATAAATGTACAGGCCACCTCTTCTAATAACCAGAATCCTCCGCTATTCGGTCGCCTCTGAAGACAGCGCGTCCTTCCAGCTCGATTAAGTTGTCGGGTATGTAGTTGTCTAGCCACGTTTTTTTGAGAAGAGCATGACGCTGCAATCTATAATCCTTTTTGTGAGAGGATTTTTAGTTGTATTTCATCCATTTTGTTTGCCAGTGACCATACTTTAGCAAGGAAAAGGCTAGATAGTGAAGGTCATTGGGGAATATGCATTTGCCCCGCCCAGAGGCCACTCCGGTTCTCTCATCTTTGTTTTACGGTCTTAATGTGCACTTCCTGTCTGCGATATAGGTGGCAACTCCTGGGGCGTATTCACAATCCCCGGTGGAAGTTGGACGTTTTCAAAAACTCTCTCTGTACATTGTGTTGTGTTCCAATATGCAGGAGTGCTTGTCGACTATACAGTTGTGCTCAAATGTTTGCATACCCTTGGAGAATTGGTCATATATGTACCATATGTAAAACAAACAACAGTGAGCAGGCAAAACAAATCTATTCTATTTCGTATGGGATTCACATGCAACTGTAGGTCATAACAGAATGGCACAATCATAAAACATGGCAACAAGGAGAAAAATGTACTGACCCCTGTTCAAAAGTCTGCTTACCCTTAGTTCTAAATTCTGTGTATTGCCCCCTTTTGCATCAATAACAGTGTGCAGTCTTTAATGATATTTGCCTATGAGGCCACAAATTATTGCAGGTGGTATAGCTGCCCATTCTTCTTGGCAAAATGCCTTCAAGTCATGCAAAGTCTTTGGTCGTCTTGCATGAACCGCACGTTTGAGATCTCATCAGAGTGACTTGTTGTTTTTAGGTCAGGAGACAGAATGTGATGGCTACTCCAGAACCTTCAGCTTTTTCTGCTGCAACCACTGGAGGGTCAACTTGGCCTTGTGCTTAGGGTCACTGTCGTGTTAGAAAGTCCAAGAGCGTCCCATGCGCAGCTTCCATGCAGAATGCAAATTGTCTGCCAGTAGTTTCTGAGAACATACTTCATTCATCTTGCCATACATTTTCACATGATTCCCTGTGCCTTTAGAGCTCACCCCCACAAAACAACAGTGAGCCACCACTATGCTTCACAGTGGGGATGGTATTCTGTTCACAATAGGCCATGTAGACCCCTCTCCAAATATAGCATTTATAGTTGTGACCATAAAGCTCTATTTTGGTTGTTACTCCAAATTACAGTGTGCCAGAAGAGATGTGTCAAGGTGTTGTCGGGCATATTGAAACCAGGATTTTTAGGGCATTGGGGCAGTAAAAGCTTCTTTCGAGCAACTTGACCATGCAGCTCATTTTTGTTCAAGTATTGCCATTTTATGCTCCTTGAAACAACCACACCGTCATTTTCCAGAGCAGCCTTCTATGAGGTTATCTGTGGGTTTTTCTTTGTATCCTGCACAATTCTTCTTGCAGTTTTGGTTGAAATGTTTCTTGGTCTACCTGACCTTGGATTGTTATCCTGTTATGGAAATGATTGTGCTAATGTACATTTGAGAAATGTCTGCTTTACTATTACATGGTGTGTAACTCTGATCTTTGTTTTTGACATGTTCTCAGTGGATCATTATGACCTCTGACCATCTATTATTCTGGCCAACCTAATAAGGTATCTGTCCTTTCTTCTGCCGATTGTTTTTGACGATGTTCCAATACCCCCTTGACAGTAAACACCTAGGGCGGGAAGGATAAGATGGGGGACAACCTGCACTTTGGGTAAAGCCTATATGACATAAGACAGCTGGGCAGTATATTACCACACCCGTTTTAACTGTAATCCTCTGACTGAACTGTGTTTCCTCAGAGATTCCTCACATGCCTATTATGATAGGCTTAGGACGCATCACACTTTGCCAATAATGCATGGCTATGAAAAATTGTGACCACTACACCTGTTTTTTACTTTCCAAAAAAGCCAAAAAGGGAAGTTTATAGTGAGGAACAGAAGCATTCAATTTGCATTGGGCTCTTAATTTTAACCCTTCTGCTCCTCTCTGAAAACCTTTCTCTCCAACTTTTAGAAAGAAAAAGATGCAGTGGTCTCTTCTACAGTGCCTTGTAAAAATATTCACCCCCCTTGGCAATTTTTCGTGTTTTGTTGCCTCACAACCTGGAAATAAAATGGATTGTTTGAGGATTTGCATCATTTAATTTACAGAATCACAACACCAAGTTGCATTGGATAAGTCTCTATGAGCTTGCCACATCTTACCACTAGGATTTTGCCCATTCCTCCTTGCAAAACTTGCAAAAGTCTGACAACAGATTTCTATTGGTTTGAGGTCTGGGCTTTGACTTTCGCCTTAAACCACTCAAGTGTTGCTTTAGCGGTGTGTTTGGGGTCAATGTCCTTCTGGAAGGTGAACCTCTGTCCTTGCCTCAAATCATGCACAGAGTGGTACAGGTTTTGCTCAAGAATATCGGTGTATTTAGCACCATCCATCTTTCCCTCAACTCTGACCAGTTTCCAAGTCTGAAAAACATCCCCGCAGCATGATGCTGCCACCACCATGTTTCACTTTGGGGATGTTCTTTAGGTGATGTGATATGTTGGGTTTGCGCCAGACATAACGTTTTCTTTGATGGATGAAAAGTTCAATTTTAGTCTTGTCAGACCAGAGAACCTTCTTACATTTTAGGAGTTTCCCACATGCCTTTTTGCAAACTCAAAATGTGCCATTTTGTTTATTGCTGAAAGTAACAGCTTTCTTCTGGCCACTCTGCCATAAAGCCTAACTCTATGGAGCATACGGCTTATTGTCGTCCTATGTACAGATACTCCAGTCTCTGCTGTGGAACTCTGCAGCTCCTCCAGGGTTACATTAGGTCTCTGTGCTGCCTCTCTGATTAATGCCCTCCTTGCCCAGTCTATGAGTTTTGGTGGGTGGCCATCTCTTGGGAGGTTTGCTGTTGTGCCATATTCTTTCCATTTGTTTTTGATAGATTTGCTGGTGCTCCTGGGGATCATCAAAGATTTGGATATTTTTTATAACCTAACCCTGGCTTGTATTTCTCAACAACATTGTCCCTTACTTGTTTGGAGAATTCCTTGGTCTTCACTGCAGTGTTTGGTTAGTCATGCCTCTTGCTTAGGTCTTGCAGCCTCTGTTGCCTTTCCGAAAAGGTGTGTATATGTACTGACAGATCATATGACACTTAGATTGCACACAGGTGGACATCATTTCACTACTTATTTGATTTCTGAAGGTAATTGGTTGCACCAGAGCTTTTTATGGGCTTCATAACAAAGGGGTGAATACATATGCACATGCCAATTTCATTTCTACAAAATAGGTTTATGTATATATTTTTCTCATTTCATTTTCTCCAACTTAGACTATTGTGTTCTGATCCATTACATACAATTCAGATTAAAAAAACATTGAACTAAAGGCTGTAATGTAACAAAATAGGTAAAAAGCCAAGGGGGTGAATACTTTTGCAAGGCACTGTTTTTTTCCAGAGCTATATAATAAACTGCTATTTGTGCCAAGAGAATTATGTTTCTGTACTTCCATAAAGAGTTCCTATCGATGGAATTACCATCACAAGTCCTGAATTTTCCACTTCTTAATAAGTGATTGAACAGTACTGACTGGCATTTACCAGGCTTTTGATATTTCTTTGTATCCTTTTCCATCTTTGTAAAGTTCCATTACCTTGTTACACAGGTCTTTTGATAGTTATTTTCTGCTCCCTATGGCTCAGTATTTAGGCTGCTCAGTGCATCTATGTGAGAGCTCACAAACCCATTGATTATTTATGCACTGATTACAATTTAAAAAGCCACAGGTGTTTGAAATTCTCCTGTAATTGCCATTTTCACATGTGTGTGTGTCACCGTATGTCTCTGTAACAAGGCCAAACATTCAAGGGTATGTAGACTTCTGATCAGGGCCATTTGGGTGATTTCTGTAATCATTATGATTTAAAAAGGAGCCAAATAACTATGTGATAGTAAATGGCTTTATATGATCACTCGCCTAAATAAAAAAACAGTTTCTTTGCATGATCAAAATTTCACAATTTCTGCCAGGGTATGCAAACTTATGAGCTCAACTTTATATACTGCATGCTAGGCTGTACCGAGTGAATAAACTAGAAACTATTAAGTAAATTATTGCTAGTTTGCAAAAAATGGGTAGACGCTGGGCATTGCAATGTACTCACGCCGCCATCTCGGTTGGTAAAAATTATTTAACATTAGACCTAAAAAAGAGGAATGCACTTAAAGACATCCTATAATGGCTAATTGGGTGCTACTCCACTTTGTTGTGTTTTTATTTGTCACGTAGACTCAATGTTTCAGAGTTGTTTTCATATTACTAATGCAGACTCAATTGGAGTATACCTTCTCTCCACACCTGCAGCCTTTAACATAGGTATCCTGCTATTTGTCTTGGGGTGGAATTCTCCTACTGTCCTGCAGTGGTGAGCACGACAGGCTCATTGTAACAAGCTGTGTCAATAATACAATATATTTGAAAGAGGTGTGTCTGGATGTGTTACAGATGTCTTCTTGTCTATCTGAGCACAATGTTGTGTGATCTTTCCAGGAAGAAACAACTGTAAACTGTAATATTGTGAACATACCATATAGGAGAACGGGGACAGGCTGTTGAACAGGCTTGTAAACAAAAGGCCAATTAGTCACTGTATGTTTAGAAAGAAAAAGTTGATAAAATTGCAAATTTATTTTGCCTTTTCCGTTTATACAAGTCTATATTACACACAATAATTCAGATTTTCTATGTGATAATGTTGTTTTATTATCATACATTATCATGCTATAAAGAATACTCACACAGAAAGAACAAATTATCTGTATGTGTATAACCTCTGTCAAGGTTAATCATTATTCCTTTCTGCAAATAACTTCAAAGTAGTCACACAAGACTGAGGCAAAAGTTGTAAGCCCAACTTGGAAGCGACGTCGGTTGACAAAATGCAGCCACTCCTACGTCATCACATTACAGCCAGCATTTGAAGGGTTAACATCAACAGCTCTACACGTCAGGAAATCCAGACGGAGAGGAAATGAAAAAAAGGAGCCGTGTGCACCACAAAATAACAGACAGAAGAGAGGGAACAGAGCGGAACATTAAAACAAATGGTGAAGGCTACAGATACCAGATTAGTTTACGTGGCAAAATTCTAATCTCTTGTCACGTAGTCCAAGGATGAACGATAACATATTTTCCTTAAGAACAGTAAACCATGCAACATGCTTGTTTTGCCAGCTGATCTTACCTTCTCTTAACTGCCTTCTTCGTTGCCTCCACTGCCAAACTGCGATCAAAGTGACTATATGTCCCACAACCACTAGGGCTGGGAATACGTTTCCAGGGGGCCCTGTCGGCATCAGGCCTGTGACTGAGTGGGGATTCACTGGTTCCAGAAACAGGTGGGAGTGTATGGGTGAAAGGTGAGAGGGAGTGGAGGAAGAGGGGCCAGACAGGGGAGTGGTAACGCCGTCCTGGACTTTAAACCAAAGAGGCAGCCAAACGGCTGGCGAGTAATGAGAGACAACCTAAAAAAGCGCACCCCTCCCACTTTTTTTGTATTCCGTCTGACTCAAACTGCTGGCAGAAGTGGCTGAGATCCCTCCCTCACTCTTGGTCTTTGCCTCTCTCAGTTTCTTCTCCTTCCTATCATAATTGCTCTCTTTCCTTCTCATTCGTTCACCCAGACCTGCACTATTCTTTGCTCACTAAACAAGGTACACTTCAGTCTATTGACTTTAACTTTCAAGTAACAAAGTCATTCATAGAGTAATTTCCTTATCTTTTGTTTGTCGCTGCTATTCCAGCTGGTTTGCTTCCTACTGAAAGCTAGGTTTCCAGTCTCACAGGGTGGTCTCACTGACCACAGTCAATCAGGCTGCAGTTATTAATACAATATGCCTCTTTTAATAAATGATATGCCCTAGGGCAGCCCCAATAAGAAACCCTTGATAGAACAACATGCATGCATTCATTGTTGTTCACATGTTTTACACATAAATATCTGTCCTTTATTTTCCATCTGCCCCATGACTCATAAGCCAAGTAACCAATGTATCTTTACAAATCTTAAATGTTCCCATTTGGTCTCTAGAGGCTTGCTAGAACCCATCCCCTCTCATTGTAATTTGTCACTGCATTTGGATAAATGTTAATTGTTCCCTGATGTTTCAACTCAAGTCTTTTTCTATGGGCATTCCAGAGGCTGGCAGAGCTGGTTTTTGCTTGACTACTGACTAATACAAATATCACCACTCCATTTCAGCATTTTGCCTGGAGGAATGAATACGAACACCCAATGTATCTCTTGACAGATCCTGTCATTAAATAATTTAAAATTGTCCAAAATGTAAACATCTCAGATGTAAGTCAAGCTCCGAAAGGAATTGTTACCTAAAACACAACTGCGTCAATGGCTTACAAACAGCAGTAATTATCACTGTGCAATCCTGGTGTGCAGTCATTACTGTCAGAAAAACAATCACTTTATCTTCCTTTTTGGGATTCTTTCTGTCTGCTGGAATACAAATAATGTGACCGTGTAGTATTTGCAGTAAAATGCTTCAGTCCTTGACATCCAAGAATAACCCACTCCATCACACAAACCATGACAGGTCACCTTGCCACAGCCACACAACATAGGTAATACCTACAAGCATACTAAACATCTGATACAAGGCATGCCCCAAAACACATTGAAAGGGGTCAAAACGAGAGGTTAGTCATTGCGTCACTATCTGTAAGCAAACAGTTTAATGAACCTTAGATGCAGTAAAGAAAGTCTAGCAACTCAAATGGCACATGGTAACCCAATACCACGACAAGTGTCACTAATCCCAAAAGAAAAAGGGCAATGCAATGCAAAACACACTGTACCATTAGGAGTAAACCAAAATAGACACTCTAACTACAAGGTTTCTATTAGCTTATGGCACAGTCAATGATACACTAAATATTCTTTGGGAATAATATTTGTTAAGTATTACTCTTTCCTCTTCTCTTACGTCAGTTTGAGGTATGATAAAGAGGAATAGAGGTATAATGATTCATTGAGTTGAAATTACATGGCCATGAGTAGATTTTACATTTTTTATGAATTTGAAGTTATTCTAATCAGCATACATACATACAATCCTGAAAACACATGAGTATAAAATGTTAAGTTTATATGAGCATGTCAAATTTGTCCACAAATGAAAACTGACCGTCTATATGTTTGTGTAGTGGCAGGATGTAGGGGTACTGAGGGTGCAGCAGCCCAGCTGGTTGGCTCCTTACGGAAAGCTAGGCTCCCAGTCAAGGGCAGAAACCTAGATTTCCGTAGGGATGCATCAGCCCCCCCTACATCTCGTCAGGGGCCATCTTGTCAGCCCTAGCCCCCTCTGACGAGATGTAGTCCATTTCTTAGTCGACGAAATTCATGTCATTTCACATGTGGAAAATGTTGGGAAATAAAGGCATGGATAAATATTTCCACCGTTATACATTTTAAAGGCATTACAAAATTAGGCATTAGTAATGGCTTTGATTTCTGGTCACAAAGTGTCATTGTGATTCTGGATTACATCACCAAGAGGCAGCATATATAACGAGAACAATAAAGGGCCCATAACCGAGCCTTGAGGGACACCAAAATATACTTTTGATTTGTCAGAGGATATAACATCCACACATACAAACTGATATCTTTCATATAGATAAGACTCAAAACAGCCCACATAGACCAATATGGGTTTCCAGTCTCTCTAAGAGAAGAGAGTGATCAAAAGCACTTTTTGGACGGATGCGGAACCTTTTTCTGAGGCCATTACAAGGGCATTTGTTACCTTCACCAGTGCATTCTCGGTACTATGGTGGGGTCTGAAACTAGACTGGAGCATTCCATAAATGTTATTTGTGTTCAGGAAAGCTTTCAGTTTTTGGGAAACACATTTTTCTAAGATTTTTTTAGAGGAATGGGAGGTTCGATATTGGCCTATAGTTGTTTAATGTGTCTGGATCCAGATTAGCTAATTTTAGAAGAGGCTTCATTTCCCCTATTTTTTGTGAGTTTGGTACACATCCGGAGGAAATGGTACAATTTATTATGTTCAACATCGGCTGACCTAGCACCAAAAATAGCTCCTTAAGTAATTTAGTCGGAATCGGGTCTAGCTGACAATTTGTGGGTTTAGAACTCATTACAAATTCAGTGAATGTGTTGAGCGATACGGGATCAAAAAGTTCCAATGGTGATGATCTTTTCATCAAAGAAGTTCATGTATTCATTACAGCTAAAGTGAAGACACACTTTACAGCTTGAGCGTAGCTTTTTAGTTAACTTTGCTACTGTATCAGAGACATTTTGGATTGTTTTTGTTCACTTCAATCAGGTTGGAGAAATATGCTGATCGAGCAGATGTGAGTGCTTTTCGGTATTTTAGTGTGCTATCTATCCAGGCTAGTCTGAATACTTCCAAGTTGGTGGAGCGCCAATATCCCTCCAATTTTCTGGCGGCTTGCTTAAGTGCTCTAGTATTTTCTGTGTACCAGGGAGCAAGTTTCTTGTTGTGTATTTCTTTTGTTTTTAGTGGTGCAACTGTATTTAAAGTATTTCACAACGTTGAGTTAAGATCTTGGATTAGATTGTTTGGAGATTTATTTACTTTGTCACTGATGAGCAAGCGTGGAAGAATATCAAGAAATCTATTTGTAGTCCGAGAATTTATTGTGTGGCTTTTGAAACTCCTTGTTCGCGGAGCGAGTGGACTTCTTGTTTTTACCGCAAATGTAATAAAACCGTAATCTGATATTCCAGTATTTACGGGGGACATTATTAGATCTAAAATATCTATTTCTCATGACAGGACTAAATCTAAGGTATGATTGTGGCTGTGCGTTGGAGCTGAGACATTTTGGATAAAACCCATTGAATCAATTATGGCTTCAATGGCTTTTTGAAGAGGGTCATTAGAATTTTCCATATGAATATTGAAATCGCCAAAAATGTGCTTACTATCCGCCGTGACTACAAGGTTAGACAAGAATTCTGGAAACTCATTGAGGAACATTGTATGTTGCCCGGGCAGCTTGTAAATAGTGGCTATGTAAAATGATTTATCAGCCTGGTTAACATTCAAGAGCAAAACTTCAAAAGAATGGAAACCAGTGATGTGTTTAAGAGTAAATGTATATTTACTGTCATAGATATTAGCAACATCCCCTCCTTTTCGGGATGCACAGGGGATTTGATCACTAGTATAGCCAGGAGGAGAGGCCTCATTTCGGGCAGTAAATTCATCAGGCTTTTGCCATGTTTCCCAGTAGCCAATAAAATCAAGTTAATGATCAGAGATCAGTTCATTTACTGCAATTGCCTTAGGAGCAAGGGACCTAACATTTACGAGTCCCATTTTGAGATGCGAGGTAATACAGTCATTTTTATTTGTTACCGAGGTGGAGTAAGGTTTTATCTTAATAAGGTTGCTGTTGTTAGCGCTTCCTTGTTTAACGTTTCTCAGCCTGGAACGAGTTACAGTCGCAATAGGCAAAGCTGTACTAACTACTCTGGCTATGCTATTGACAGACTCAACAATGCTATCAGGCTGGCTAACAGCCTGCGGCCTGTCCTGCACCCTATCTCTTGGTGAGGCTATAGGAGTGAGACTCCTGTCAATGTTCCTAGACAGAAGAAGAGCACCACTGCAGCTAGGATGAAGTCTGTCACTCTTCAGCAGATCAGGCCTGACCCTTTTTCTGGGCGAGTCCCGAAAAGAGAGCCAGTTATCTACAAACACTAGCTCATGCGATGGGCAGAACTCATTTTTCAGCCATCGATTGAGTTGCGCAAGTCTGTTGTAGAGCTCGTCACTACCCGTAGCTGGGAGGGGGCCAGAGACAATTACTCAATGCCGACACATCTTTCTAGCTAGTTTACACGCTGATGCTATGCTCTGCTTTGTAACCTCTGATGGTTTCATCCTCACGTCGTTGTTGCCAACATGAATACCAAAATCTCTGTACACTTTACTTGCCTGTTTTTGACTTCGCTAGCACCAACCCCAGATTTGCGGATACGTTGCTGGCTCTGCCCCTCGGTAAACAGTGTACGATCGATGGCTGATTCTTTGATGGCTAGACAACTGGATCAGAGCATCTCCAAAACAACAGGCCTTGTGGGGTGTTCCAAATCTGCAGTGGATAGTACCTATCAAAAGTGGTCCAAGGAAGGAAAAGCGGTGGAGTGGTGACAGAGACATGGGTGGCCAAGATGCACATGGTGGAGCGAAGGCCGTGTGGTCCATTCCAACCGACGAGCTGCTTAGCTGCAGACCAGTCATGGTGCCCATGCTGACCCCTGTCCACTGGCGAAAGCGTTTACAATGGGCATGTGAGCATCAGAACTGGATCACGGAGTAATGGAAGAAGGTGGTCTGGTCTGATGAATCATGGTGTCTTTTAAAACAAGCAGATGGCCGGGTGTGTGTGAAACGCTCACCTGGAGAACACATGGCACCAGGATGCACTATGGGAAGAAGGAAAGCTGACACAGGCATTGTGATACTTTGGGCAATGTTCTGCTGGGAAAACTTGTATCTTGCCATTCATGTGGAAGTTATTTTTAGCCACCTACCTAAGCACTGTTGCAGACAATGTGCACCTTTTCATGGCACACACAAACAGAGAAACAATGTCTCTCAGGCCATGTGCAATCATCTCTGACATTTGATCAACTGGAAAATATGCCATCTCAAGGCATCTGTTGCGCTATGGGCTCAAATGACTGCCAAATGTCTTGTGGGTAAATTTGCACACTCCACACAACGCTTTTGCATTTCATATTTGTCTTTAAAGATCTGTGAATGTGTGATTAAAGACTTGCAAAGGCTAACATTTTGCATCTGTATGAAAAATATTTTAACATACATGACTTCAGAATTACACATACAACTCCTTATTTACACAGAGAAATCACCAAGTACAAGGACAAATCATAATTTACAGATACAATCCATTTCACTCATTAATTTCTGATGGGGGTGGGGAATTACTGGCATAAAGATTTGCAGGTGCGTTCGATTTGCATACTTTTATTTCCTGAATCACCCTCTACGAATACAAAACAGTTTCTAATGGTTTGCAAATCTACTATGGCGTAAGATTTGTGCCAATTCTCAGCTGACTACAAGTGAATAATGGGAATTTAGGTGAGGAGTACACGTTTAGGTAATAGCTAGACTTCCATGCAGCTAGCGTGGAAAACATTCTGGGTTTCGCAACCCTTTCATTCAGGTAAGAGCTTTAGGCAAAGTTGCTTTGTAAATAAAAATCACTACTGTCATATTATATGGATGTTAGCTATCTAGATATTTGTTTCATGTAAACCAAATGAACAAGACAAGACTTTGTGTGGACACAAGTGATGGCAAAATGTAAACATGTGTAACCCTAGCTACCAATAAATCATGTATTTATTTTAGGCCATACAGTAGTTGTAGTACTGATATACCCTAAATTGACTAATTTGCCATGATTCTTAGCCAATTGCATTAAACTGACTAAATTACAGATTACTCTATTTTCTATGTACAACATTAGGAGATAGATGGACCACGATAGGAAGCGTGAAGAATCGGTGCCCACTAACTGTTGATCATCCTGTAGCTGGTCTACAGGCACCATTGGAGGTGTGATATGCAATAATGTCCAGCAGAGCAGGTAACCCAACCACCAACTATTCTGTATAAAGTAGAGAGGCTGACTGTATAAGCTTGGTTTACACAAAATGTATGTATTGCTTTTATTAATGGTTGCCTTGGGAGAGATCAGGATGTCAGGCCAGACTTTAATATCTCTTACTACAGGTGTGTTTGTAAGGTACAAGTAAAAAGGTGCATTGGTGCACTATAATGGTAGAATATTTGATTAGGTGAATATTATTGAGAATGACAAGCATGGCAAAAGTAGTATGTCTATGGAAGTTTGGTGCATCCCTGGGATGGGAGATTACATGTTGCTGTAACTATTTTGCACAGGGTGCTGTGATTTGGATTGGATGTTAAGGTCCCATGGTACTGATTGTAAAAGAAGGGGGGTTTACCTGTGTGATGGCAAAATGTAATTTCATTACATCATGACTACCTAACAATCCCCACCTTCCAAATGGCACATTGTCTCTGCTTCTCCTGTAAGTATTTGTAAGATTCATGCTCAAAATCTCAGGCAACTTACTTAATAAAATAATAACATCTCACCTACTTATCAAAACATCTTTAATTCATCTGTCTTTATTGCTTTCGCTTCACTCTTTCTGTCCTGTATTTATTCAGAGCTCTGATATTGCAGACTACCAAAGGACAGACAAAGCCCATTACAACAATTCTGGGACTCAAAGATAATAAGATCTCTGCACACATCACCCTGTAACTGGGGGGAACTGGAGAGTAGGTTGGCTTTGAGTTGTTTGCTAGTTAAAATTCTCCAGACAACATCTAATCCTAAATTATACTGTAAGTTGCCCTGTAAAATAGAGTCTGATAAATTACTCAAATATAAAAATGTGTACAGACTCACTGTGGTTGGGACAATGAATGCCACCTAAAAAGAGCCTTTCTGCTTAAATAAATTGGGTCATAACCACACAAACAATTAATAACCAGACAAACTGCACAGTATTTATTTCAGGTTTGTGGTCACTCACCCGTCTCATAGTTTGCCATTCATCATCTCAAGCTCTTTCCAAATTAACTGCCTGGAGTCCTACACTCTGTCCTCAATTCTGGCAATCAATGTTCTGGATCAGGATGTTACACTGTGGGACCAGACTCTTGAGATCACTACCGGGCTAAACATCCTCAAAGAGATATGCTACTAATCCTTCTACTCATACTAAACTTGGATCTGTGTATTCAAATATTCCGTAATATTACTTGGTTAATGCATACCATAGTCTCCAACATCCCTGCCCGTCTCAGACCTTAGTCTTTATGCTGTATTAGTTTGTGCCTGGGAAAAGGGTCAGTCTGAATTCTGCTGTATCCTTTTGGATCACAGGAATGACCCTGCTAATAACTGGTGTCTTGCTCAATCTTAAGAGAACCTAAGCCTTGGACTGTATTTTACTTGGCCTGATGCCTCCTAGCTGTCCGTGATCAAAGTCCTGGTTGTGTTGCAGAACTACACAGTGATTATAGGCCACCTGGTCACCCCTGTCTTTGTCCACCTGGTTGTGCAGCTGATCTGCCTAAAGACTCAGCCTACCTGTATTACCTGACATGCCAGTAATTTAAACATGCAGAGAAATATTGGCCCCAAAATGTTATGTATTCTTATGAATTTCATCCCTCAAAAATCTGTCTCCTCTCGAAGTTTCTTCCTAGGTTCTGTTCCCCATAGTCACTGTGTAACAATTATTTTTGAGTATATGCACTCTGAAAACTGCCAATGCATAAAGGGTTCTATAAAAATAATCTGATGAAGAAATCATTAGTGGCTGAGTGGAACTATTAACCCACCCAACATATAGTCTGTATTACAGTAAAATCCTCTTGCTCTGATTTTTATTGAACACTAAGACACCTTATAGCATGATTATTTACAGATGACAAAGAAGAGCCTCTGTAGATAATACCTTCCCATAACCCTAATGTTACATTAGTTATATTGAACATCCTCACAAATGCTGTTAGAGATTGCTAATATTGCCTTAGAGATAGCTAATATGAATAGATTATTTCTATTATTAAGGGAAGACAAAAACATGAGTCTTAATTTGAATCAGTAGTAATAGCCTATTTAGCATGTTTTATTCCTAGTTGTTGTTTGTTCCTAGTTCTTAATTCCTAGTTGTTACAAACTAGGCCATGCTATTCTGTCTTAAAAAAAGTGGGGGGAACACATGCAATTAAGAAATTACAGATACAAGATTGGGGTTAAATATTGATGTTCAATACAGTTAGTTAAATAAACACACCCCTAGTTAAGCTACAACTTTGTATTGTGCGAGATTCCATTTTTGTTTCCCACAAAGTAGGAGTCCTGAATTCTGAATCACTGATAGACCTAATACACCTTGTCCAACGACACATGTGGCACAGATCATTCAAGGGCCAAACCAAGCCCAGACCTATGAGACTGACTTGGGCTTAGTAAGAATGCCGAGCCAGCCAGGACGCTGATGGTTCCAGCTTCACCAAAACCAAGGAGAGGTGGGGGACAGACAGATATACATGACAGACAGTCCAAGGCTTGACCATTACTGGCAACCATCACAGCCTGAGGGGCTGAGCTCTATGATGGAGAGGTAACCAATCTGGACTGACTCATAGGAAAAAGAACAATCGACTTTGGGGTCACAGGGAGGTACAGTTCAGACAGCAGTGAATACACGCATTAAACGTGGGACCCTAGAATGGCTGACACCATCAAACCCCAAGGCACGAAACAGCAGTATCAGTCTTTAAACCTCTGTAGTTTTTCACATGTAACAACTAGGAAGGTTGGAAGAATGGAGAGGACCACGCAACACAACATGGTGTCAACATCCATGACTACACCATTCAGGAGCCATTCACCAGGACATGGGGAGATTAGGGAGCAGAGGGGAGTTGTATTTTCATTAACTTAATTTTTTTCTTGTTTTATAATTTAATTTCATGTTTGGGTCTACGCAATTTACCAGTTAAGCCCTATTATTTATTTTTGTTCATTGTTATTATACTTCAAGGACATTCATGGGTTTTATTTCAGCTAATTTGAAATGTCTGTGAAATAGCGCTTTGTAAAGCACTACCCCTATAGCACCAAAATATCAGTCTTTACTTACCTTCCTATTTAGAACCTACTGACCAGTGAACAATATCTTTAGAACATATTTAAACAACTTAATTTGACAAACCACCAAATTTACTACACTATACATTTTTTCTGTATTCTTATTTCAAAACAGAATTCATAGCTGTTTTTAAGTTGGTGTGATCTGGTCTGGAACACAGCTCCAATCCAACAGTGACAGTACAAAACACAACATGAAATTGAACCTTGAGCCTTGTGCCCAACAGCAACAGATCTGAGGCACAGAGTCACTTACTAAAGAAGATGAGCCTGTGTGTACAGCATCAAGACTGAAGCAAAGAGGCCTTTTGGGTCAAAATCAATGGTCAAGGACAACAACAGGACTGGGTGCCAGATAAAGGGAGAGGACTGGGGATATATAGATTTGGAAATATAGATTTGGACATGTATTGGGATAGAGGTTGCGCTATATCAGGTCAAATGGAGCGGGAAGTCAAAACGTGTAACTAGAATATACTAGCTAAATTAAAATCCCATGGGAGTAAAGTTAAAATCAGGACGGGTAAATATATATCCGAAGGGCTGAAACGAAAATTCTACCAGAACAAAATGAAAACACTCTGTGGGAAAGCCCAAACAATTCCCATCAACCAGGAAAACAGAGATAAAGATAACTGATCTCCCTTCTGCGAAGGAAGCAACAATTGATTGATTGAGTGGTAAACTATAACAGACCCAAGGTAACCAACACACCATGATTTACCCAAAGCGGTAGGTCACAATTCTCTGCCAAGGCTTTCATTCTGTCCAGGACCATGCCATTAAAGGCAGGACCAGTAACCTATATAGCCAACTTGCTCTCACATATGCAAGAGCCATCAAGAAAGGAAAATGTGTAATATGTGGGCTAATACCACACAGTTCCACAGGGGGTGTGCCCCTTATGTCTGTTCCAATCTCTGACTGTGACACGTGTGCCTTACTGTTTCCAATAGTACCCAGCCGGACAGTAAATTTGGACCAAGTCCAATGGTGAAAGATAACATCGGATGCGAGGAGAGATCCACCCTGTGCTGCTCTTGCATAAGACAGGCTGTTCCGGTAACTGTGGCTGTCCCGAAACAGGTATGGTAGCAAATGTTCCCACTTCCCCGACATTTACCAGATCAAATTCATTCTTAAGATGCGTGAAGGATGGAACAGCCACTTTACTATCTGTATGCATGCTTGCTCTCCAGAACAGGGCAGTCTTAGACTATTTGTTGGCCTCCTAGGGAGGGACCTGTGCTCTGATAGGACAGAAATGCTGTACATTTATACCTGATAACAACTCCACTGTTTCTGACCTAGTTAATGAAATTATTCAAATTTCCCACCAGGCCCACAATGATAACATCAAAGGACGACTTTCCTGGATGGCTGGGCTTTGGGGTCAGTATTGTTGGGTAATCATTGAATGGATTGGTATAATCATTATAGTCATTGGGGTAACAGGCCTGTTAGCACGTCTCCTACGTGCCAGTTGGCAAGTAGCCCTGAATGCATTGTATTAAAAAGAATAATCAGTTTGGCGTAGAGCTAAAAGACATACCCTAGCTTAAGACATCCCAAAGTAAAACAGTACCTACTGATATTGATCTACGAATACTGATTTATTGATGCTCACATACAGTGGGGCATACTCTTTTTCCTCCGGGGTCCATCGCTCGATCATCGTATCAGTAGGTACTTTTTATCAAATACTTATTTTACCGAGGAGTTTACCAATAAATTCATGAAAAATCCTACAATGTGATTTTCTGGAATTTTTTTTCTCATTTTGTTGCTCATAGTTTAAGTGTGCCTATGATGAAAATTACAGGCCTCTCTCATCTTTTTAAGTGGGAGAACTTGCACAATTGGTGGCTGACAAAATACTTTTTTGCCCCACTGTATACTGACTGCCTTACAAGTCCATGCTTAGGTAAATGACACATATAGTTAACCTGGAGTTGTCACAATGGTATACATCAAACCCAGAAGGGGCCTTGGCCCAGTATGGCAGAACCCACAGGGCGACTACGATGATCGAGCAATGGACCCCGGAGGAAGAAGAGTATCCAAACTTAGAACAATGATTGAACAATGATCTTTATAACTATAACAACTGTCTTGATTGTCACTGTTTGATTCTGCTGTAACTTATTTAAAAGAAACTGTAACCTCCTGATCTTTAAGAGCAGGCAGTTTTGCCAAAAAGAATGTATTTTCATTCTGGAATAAAGTAATTTTTTTATTGTCCCTAATGGGACAAAAGGGAGGAATTGTAAAGAATCAATTTTTGACCATTTCCTTATTTGTCCATTATTCTTCAAATTAACTGTAATGAATTGACTGTTTTAGACTAGGTCTGAATTAGCTTTAGACTTCATGGTTGCCACGTATAGGGGATGACCTAGGTCAGAATGCCCTGTTCTTAGAAGTGATTATAGCTACAACCGGAGGCTCAGGTCAGGAGGTCTGTTAACTATGACCTAGAACTATGGTTGCCATGACAATGTAGAGTTCTATCTTGTTTTACGATTAGTATGTATTTCATGGCATTCAAACCAATAATTGTGGAGCTGACAAGGGGTATAAAAAGGGGAAAGCAATAATGTAAGATACAAACAGTCTGTCGTGACATTACTCTGTTGGTCTCTGTACTCATCATTTGTCATGTTGTGATAATTGTTCCCACGTAATTAAATTTGAAATAATCAACTGTTATATGAACGACTGAGAAGTTTTTATTTTAATATATCGCAAACATTTTCCATCTTCCACACAAAGCAAATGAGCACAAGCACATTAAATTAAAATTAAATTTATATTAGATAATGTTATATAAATTAGCTTACATAAGCTCTAACCATTTCTCAATGTGCCCCACTTTATAATATTATTTAACCTATGCAAAGTATTATTGAATTTGTCATTTTGTTTAATTTATTATTTCCCCTCCATAGTTTTCACTTTGAAAATATAGCCTACACAACAAATTTCTAGACACACCACAAACCTTTATTTTGAAGGCTCCATATGAAAATCGAAAGTCTTATTGTTGCTGACTTCTCTAATGTAGAGTCTCACTGTCGCTAAGTTAAATATATAATAGCCCTTCAAGTAGAGTGGTATAGTGGTTTTGAACAGTTTTATGAGTGCAATTCATTTTAATGCCAACTGCTTTACATGAACCGTACACAATCAATTGCATGGATGTCATGGAGGTGGTAACAGCTGGCCACAATTAATGACGTGCAGTAACTTATTCAGAGAATCGCAATTTCGAAATCAATCCTAAAAATTTTCTAACTGGATTCAAAATCGTCATACCCCTATAGCCGCATGTCAGTGTATTTTCTAAGCCCATAAAGCGTAATTTGAACGACAAAGTAATCATCCCCTCTTGAAAGTCCTTATCCTCTGGACAACTTTGGTACATGGCAGCTACATTTATCTACTACCTTCCTGGCAAAAACTATTAACTGGTTACAGTCCTAACCTGCTTGCCTGTTAAGTAGTTATAGGTCGGTAACCAAAATCAATATGTTGGACGGGCATTTGATTTCCAAAATTGGGCACTTTATCCTACTTACCAATAATCATTACTAACTTCAGCACAATGGATAGAAAGCTAATAAATCTAGCATGTATGGCTGCCTAATGCTATGGGCTATTAGGCAATTGTCATTCGATGTAACCATCCCATATCCACTGTGACAGTGGAATAAAGCATTTTAACAAGAAGCTTACAACACTAATTACAGAAACATGAATATGGTGAATGAAACCATCAACGATGTTAAGTACCATTATGAAGTGTGACAGGATGCTGTCATAGACATTGACATTGACATTGCAAAGCCCAAATCAATGACATTAAAGGTACCAAAGAAACACAACAATGCTCCTTTGATGCTGTAAGCCAGGTGTACTTTTCATACTTGATCGATTGAAAGTGCCACACAATTCCTTTCCCTATGTGGGACAGGGCTGCTAGGTGAGGGGTTGATTCCTCGCAACTTCCCACTTTTCTCGAAAATAGGCTTTGCTAGTGAATCCACCACCAAATCAATTTCTTCTCCTTCATTGTGCATTAATAAACAACAGGGCTCAGTACAAACCTCAGTACAAAACAAAAAAAATCAAGATTAGAGCCGTACATCTAAATATCTAAATATTCCAAAATAGAATTAAATTACTAGTTTTACCTCAGTTAGGTAGCTTGCTCTCCAATCACACCACCTGCAGATGTGGGGAAACTACTCAAGCTAGAAGGCTGCTAAGGGCCAAAGAATAGGCTCCTTTCGGCAAACTCAAAATCTGATTGGTTGAAGAATATGACTATCAACAATATCCTCCCCAATTGCTTCAACAGAAGATGGGATTCACTCAAATTTCTATAGGCCTCATGGTAGATTTTGACCAGGAGACAGCACATAAGGACAATCTGATTGGATAAAAGCTCTGATTTCTCTGAGCTGCACTGGAAACAGCAAAAGTGACTCCGAGACAGGAAGTGACTCCAAGACTGGAAGGTTAACTAGATTTGAACTTCCGGTAAGATTGGTGAATGGTCTTGTTCAACCATCTTTGATCACAGAGAAATTTGGTCTTAAAATTCTGTGGAATGAAAACGAAAGTGGATACTGAAATAATGTGCATTGTGAAATCACGCTGAGGGGCCTTCAGAGATTTGTTTAAAACTAACTTGTTAAAAAAAAAGATCTGTCATTTGCTGCATTTTTCACAAATTCTGAATTGTTGAAAAACCATTAATACCAACTTAATGAGTCCCATTTGCAAATATGTTGCTTGCGAGGAGATGGACTTATCTGTTTCCAAGGAAATTCCTCAGTGACCCCCAATTTTTTAATGGTAGTGTATGTTTTGCTAATTATAATTGCACCTAACAGTATTATGTGTAAACACTATGAACTTTGTGTCGAAATACCAGTGCATTACAAATGATAATATCCCCTGCCTTGTCAACTATTGAGTGTCTACTAGGCAACGATTGGCTGCCCTTCTTTAGGACCGGAAACAACACAGCTTGGATTTGCAATAGTAAATCTCTCTCCAAAGAAGATGTAAGATAAACACACAGCAGTCAGTTTGGTAAGAGAAGCAATGACCCCAGTTAAGAATATGATAGCTGACAACCAATCAGTCAGTTCCAGGGACATGGTGCCAGGATCTATGAGTAGACATGCCATTTAGAGTCAACAGTCAGAAAAAGCCTGGCCTAGGGCGAAACCCTGACTGGTCAGCGGCTACAGGTGAGAGCAGCGTGTTTCAAACCCTGACTGGTCAGCGACTATGGGTGAGAGCATCGTGTTTCAAGACATTTTGTTGTGCTAGTCTATTGCAATTCATCCACCGCAAAATAACCATAAACTGTTTTACTTTTGGCTTACTATATGTAGCTACTAAAGCTTGCAGCCAGTGAAGTTTTAATTTATCCTCAACAAATCCTAATTTCCTTTGTCCCTGGCCGGTTTCGAAATTTGTGACAATGACACTGCAAGTCTGTACCAAACTGATAAAAAACTGTCTAAAGGTTAAACACAGGTCTAGTTGTACAACCCTGTTTCCAAAGAAAGTTGGGAAGCTGCATAAAAAGCTAATAAAAACAGAATGCAAAGATGTGCAAATCATGCATCCCTGTTTGAAAATAGTACAAAGACAATACATCAAATGCTGGAACTGAGAAATGGTATTGTTTTTGAAAAAATACATGGCTATTTTTTTTATGCCTGCAACATGTTTAAAATAAGTTTGGACAGTGACATGTTTACCACTGTGTTGGATCACTTCTTCTTTTGACAATACCCTGTAAGCATTTGGGAATGGAGTAGACTATTTGCTGTAGTTTTGAAAGTGAAATATTTTCCCATTTTTGCTAGATATAGGATTCCAGCTGCTCAACAGTTCAGGGTTTCATTTCTCATATTCTCCTTCAAAATGTACTAAATATTTTAAATGGGTGACAGGTCTGGACTGTGTGAAGGAAATTTCACCGATAGACACTCAAAGGAGTAAGACAGAGACAAAATTCTCTTGGCACAATTGGTAGTTTATTTGCAAATAGAGAGACGCGTCAAATGCTTACCGAATAATCATTCCAGGAGTCTCTGGAGTAAATTACATGTACAGCTCGTATTTATAACAGTCAAAGGGGTGTGGTATAATGCTGCACCTATGTGCTAACTCAATAGAATACATTCCTTTTGTTCTATTACCACCTAGGCCTGGTACAAAGGGCATACTGTCCTTCTCCACATGAGTAATCTCATCAAGTCTGTTAGGGCTTACAGCATCCTGCCATATTGTTCCCCGTTGTGTTTACCTAAAGGGACAACTGCCCCCACCGTCCCCCACAATCACATTCCTAAGGAACAAAGGACTGATACCCCTATTCAGAATATCTCATGATCCCCTGTATAATATAGACATGTGTGTCACAACCAAAGACCAGAGTTACA
>JACXGJ010001314.1:0-47495 GCA_016801105.1 Esox niger | reverse complement strand
TGAATACATTAGTTAAGAAATTGCCACAACAACTGAAGGCCTAGACTGCTCTTTTTTACTACAGAGCCAACTTTTCCAGTTTTCTGTCTCAACTTTTTTTAAACATGTTGGCATCCAATTGAAAGTGGGCATATTTTTCAACAAACAATATAATATCTCAGTTTCAACATTTGATATGTTTTTATGTACTATTTTCTATAGCACATTGGGTTTAAATGATTTGCAGATCATTGCATTCTCTTTTAATTTATATTTTATACAGCGTCCCAATTTTTTTTATACTGGGTTGCATAATCCTGAAGTGCTCAATCCCTTTCCCTTAGCAGTTATAAATCAGTGCTGAACAGTGTGAATGCTAATGGAAAAGTCAATAAATACTGTATTTTATTTATTTTCCAAAGGAGGACAATTGTGCCTGTGTTCTATTTAGCATGAGTCATTCGGACTTCATCTTTGCATCACCTAAGAAAATAGTAAGAAATAAATATGTCCATGTAGGCACAATAGTACTGCCAATTGCAGAGCTTAAAATAGGGGGAATGGTTAGTTCTTTTTTCTGAGTAATATGGAAGAATTGTGGCTTCTGCCTAAATTGCTTCTCCACTGCTCTTCCAATAATCACATGTCTATAAAATGGAGTGAGCCAAACCATCTGTGTACTGTGGCATACCCAACCTGTAACAAGCTAGAACCATGTGACAAAACACAACCTGAAAAAGTCATAGTGTAAAATTCACAATCCACAAGCAGAGGGAAAACACCCTAACCCTGCTTGCGCAATTACTCACATTGAAGCTTTAAAAAAAAATCCCTTATAATTAAAATCACATTAAATGTTGTTCAGTCAGCCGTATGCCCAGCAAGAGACACAGAGCTAATTTATATTGGGATCCATTTCAAACGATATCCTAATATTCAGTACATAATGCACTAACCAGGTCCTATATGGTTCCGCTTTTATTTAGAATACTAGAGGAAATATGATACCAACTGGGATTCACACAGTATGAACACAAAACCGGCTGTTGCATCCACTGGAAGCTGCTTATCATATTTAAGCATTATACACTTATACTGTTATGTGGAAGAGAAACATTGTGCCTTCTCTAGCAGATTTTAATGTATTTAGAATGCTGAACCAAGGATACAAATGTATCTGACAGTAATAAAACTAATTTACAACACTACTTCACACACACTTATGTCCAGAAATATTGGGACACTGACACAATTTTTATAAATTTGGCTCTGTAAATCAATGGATTTGAATAGAACAACCAAGATGCAATTGAAGTGCTGACATTAATTTAAGGGGTTGAACAAAAATATTGTATGAAAGGATTAGGAATTGTAACTATTTTTAACCATTGTCTCTTTATTTCAGGGGCTCAAATGTAATTGGACAAATTAACACAATCATAAATAATATGTTCCTTTTTAATAGTGTCGAGAATCCTTTGCAGGCAATGATTGCCTAAAGCCTGGAATGCATGAGCATCACCAAATGCTGGGCTTCCTCCACTGTGATGCTTTGAATCGGCCATTGCAGAATATTCCAATTCTTTACCTTAAACTCCTAGGTTGCCTTCGCAGTATGTTTTGGGTCATTACCTATCTGTGAAGTGCCATCCAATCAACTTCACACTAGAACCGGCAGGCCTTTTTTACCCCCTATAACCGCCAGAGACGAACGCCATTTGGCGTCAATAGCATACAAATCGTCCCTATTAGCATGGACACTCTCCTCTGCAGCATCATCATCCAGCCAGAGCATCAGTTCATCTACTGATTCGTCATCAAATTATATAGAGGTATAAAAATTATATATTACAGAATTTGTTTGTTTTAAATGGAAAATGCATTTGAAAAATACAAAAATGTGTTTGTATTTAAGGTTTTATCATATGGAAAAAAACTAAAAAAAGAATACACAGAACGAATATTTTAAAGAACCCAGGCTATAGTAAATTAATTTGTTTATTAGACCCTACAACTGTAAAACATGAAAATTACTCAACACTTAAACTATTCATCGGTAAATCCTTTAGTATGTAGTTTTCATTTTGAAGATGTATAAGGTAAAATAAAGGACATTATTGTCCAAAAATGAATAACACATAGGCTATAGCCTATTTGTAGAGATAAAATTGATATAGTTGATAAAATAAATTCTAACTGTATCATGCAGTCTCTTCCAGACTCTTGTCTCGCAGTGGCATTTGGGGTCCCCAGTGGTTCATTTCTTATTGTTGCGATGAGGCTCAGGCATTGGCGGTGGTCGTTCAATATCTGAATCAGATGACATCCGACATGTCGGTTTCGAGATGTTTTTCTGATCCTACATCTGACTCCATCTCATCTAAATCTTACAGCATCTACAATGCTGTCAGGAGGTCAATTTGTTGGGTTCGGTTTGCCAATGTGAATTGTGTCTGACTTGCTCAAAGAGTTCAGATTAAATACACTTTCTACCCTCATCATCACACTTCAGTCACACACATAGGTGTGTCTGGGTTGATGAGGGGGTTATCGCCCATTCATCCATTGACATCATTGCTATTCCATTGTTAGATTAGTTTAGACTAGGTTCCCAAGGTAGACATGCATGTGTAACAACTGAAAAAGAATGTAAAGAACATGTATGCAATTTCTTAATCTTCAGTAAAATAAGCAGAGAAAATTCAGAGAGATGGTCGAATGTGTATGTGATTTAGTTTATCTTTTTCTCATAAAATAAAGACAGTAAATTGCAATACTGTGGTTGAATTGGTGACTGGTGACGGCTAAATAAAATCATTGGTATTTTGTTTTGTGAATACTTTTTTAGCATAATACATTTGTAGATTTACATTTTAGATTTACATTTGATGAATTAGCCTAGAAAATAAGCTGAATCTCCTATTGAAAAATGGTAACGTGTGATAATTGAAAAATGGTAACGCCTGAATTGATAGTATTATTTTTCTATAATAGTCTAATTACATTTTGGACTGGTCATAAAGAACTTTGATTTCATTTGAAAGTTATTCAAATTCAACCAAGGTCTCAACTGGAAGTAACACGCAATCATCCATTGACGTCAGGCATTTACTAACTCAAATGCCAATTGGCGTAGGCATTTGTCGGTTCTAGTGTTGACTGACTTTGCCTGAATCTGAGAAGACTATATATCCCTATACACTTCAGAATTCATCCAGCTGCGTCTGTCTTCTGTCACACCATCAACAAACACTAGTTTAGGATTGGAGGTACTCAACAGGCTAGAGTAGGAATGTTAGTATCAAACCCAACATCACTTGAGGAAAAAAAAGGATTGCCATGTAAAGAGTGACAGAGGCCTTGAAAATGCAGGCCACACAAAAGTGTAGCCTCTGGCTCTCTCAAATAGGCCACATACAATAGGCCTTCTGTTGGAAAACAAACAACTAGGCTGCATAACTACTTCACCAGTGAATTCAAGCTTTTTGGAGCATTCTAACATTCATTTACAGAGATACATTTTATTCCAAGTCATTACACCAAACATTTTGACACATGGAGACTTATTGGGGAAAATAAGAAAAGAGATGTAAATGTGCCAGAAACAGTCAGAAATGGGCTGGTAGGTGGGCATGCATTAAGGATGTCACACAAGGACTGATAGTTCCATTCCAATTTAGCAACAAAAGAAAACATCGTTAGTATTTACACATTCGTTAGTATTGAATGTATGGGAGCATAATTGCACACATCACAAAATGCCCCACCTCTGCAACAAGCACAGAAAAAAAACAAAAGCATCATGGTGAGTTTAGCACCTCCTAACCAACTTAACCCATGCTAATCGACATAGAATACAGCAGGAGTGTGGTGGAGAGAAAAAGCCTTTGGAATCGTTGCCTAAAATATTTACCATCAAAGGGGGGAGACATTTATTTTTGTGAATCCCCATAGATATTTGTGATTTTTGAAGCCGCCAAAATCCTAACCTATATTAAGAGTTTGTAAGCAGCATAGCTACACTGAAAGTAGCCTGTGGCTAGTTAGTGGGACTCTATGATTAATGCGGTGAAAACAATTATTTTATGTGGTTAGACAGCATTTTGCTCACTTCAGTCTAAAATACAGATGAGTTGTCTTTCACAAATGCCATGTTTCAAGATTAACTGAGCATGTCATCCACACCGGTAAATATATTAACTTTGTATGTTATGTTAGGAAAATAACTATAATTCATACTCTAGCCAAGGAATTGAGTTTAAAAGCTCATTCTAAGAAAGAAAATGCAGATGTCCAGACAAAAAGGTCTGGACATCCACGAAAGACAAAAAGTGGTTGATGATCGTTGGGATCCTTTCCATAGTACTCTACAGGAGATAGGCATATCGTAATCCAAGTCTACCATCAAGAGAAGACTTCACGAGAGCAAATACAGAGGGTTCACCAGCATTCATTCATAAACCTCAAAAATAGAAAGGTCAAATTAGACATCTAAAAAAAGCCAGCCCAGTTCAGGGACAGCGTTCTTTGAACAGGTGAAAGTAAGATCAATATGTACCAGATTGGTGTGAAGAAAAAAGTATGGAGAAGGCTTGTAACGGCTCATGATCCAAAGCATACCACATCATCTGCAAAACAAGGTGGAGGCAGTGAGGGCATTGGCATGCATGGCTTCCAATGGCACTGGGTCACTAATGTTTATTGATGATGTGAAAGAAGACAGAAGCAGCCGGATGAATTCTGAGGGGTATAGGGATATATCATTGGCGCAGATTCTGTCACATTCAGCTAAGTTAATTGGACAGCACAGGACCATGACCCAAAACATACTATAAAAGCAACCCAGGAGTTTTTTAAGGCAAAGAAGTGGAATATTCTGCAATTCTTAGACAATAATCTGATCTCAACTCGATCGAGCATGCATTTCACTTGCTGAAGACAACTTAAGGACGAAAGAACCATGAACAAACAACAACTGAAAACAGCTGCAGTAAAGGCCTGACAAAGCATCACAAATTCAATCACTTAAGAAGTGGAACATGTGAGGATCTCTTGATACCAAGCCAAGGTCAGGTAGAGTAAGAAAGATTTCAGCCAAAACTGTCAGAATAATTATTCGGGATACAAAAAAACATTGAACAGTACTGACTGGCATTTGCAAGGCTTTGATATCTTTTTATATCCATTTCAATCTTAATAAAGTTTCATTTCCTTATTACGCAGGTCTTTTGACAGTTCCTTTCTGCTCCTCATGGCTCAGTATCTAGCCTGCTCGGTGCATCCATGTGTGAGCTAACAAACTCATTGAATATCTACAGACACTAATTGCAATAGAAAATGTTTTTCATCCTTAAGTTAATACTACCCTTAAAAGAGAAGATTAAAGCTTTCATGCAACCCATTGCATTTTATACACTTCAGTTGGCAGTGATTATTACATTATAACAGTTCCAACATCTATTGAATGATTGTTCTATAGTTAAATGTGATTGATACTCAAAATGTGTGATTTAAGTTTGTGTATTTTCAGTGTTTTTATGGATGTAATACAGGGTCCAACTAAAAATGAGAGAGCCTTGTCTCACTTTGATTCTCTCTATTAAATAAAATAATAACGTAAATTTAACATGCAAAAATTGTAATCCTTGGATGTCAAAGTAAAAAAAAAAAAGGATTAAACAAGACAAGTCAGAAAAAAAAAATGGCTATCAACATTCATAGCACTGCTGAAAGTCAGTTGAAAGCAGCATCATTACATTTTTGCCAAAATGGCTGAGCAGGCAGCCAGGATGTTGGCTGCCTGGTCATGACAGTTATTCTAGCAGCAGGATAATCTAACGTAGATTTTATTTTTCAAAATAAAAGCCATCATTGAACTATATAAGGCAATATAGTTAACAATCTTGTCTGTCATTTTATGTAGAATGTCCGTTCCAATTATGTTCTTGTCTGTTCTTTTTATATTCTAGATTGTTAACTATATTGTTAAAACTATATTTTTAAACCGTATACATTTTAGTGATGGCTTTTATTGTGATAATGAAAATCTGAATGCTGTCAGCACAATACCCTGCTGCTAAAATAACGCTAATGAAGCCACATTTTGCCATCACTACCGGCAGCCCCATTCATATTTGAGACAGCTCCCACATGCAACAGTAGCCCAGCAATGCTGCCAACCAGGAGATAACTAGATTCAGGTCTGATTACAAGCATGTGATACTGCGCAGTGACAAGTAATATTATTCTAATGAAAGGAAAACAAACAGGAAGCTCCCATAGCAAAAAGAAAAAGATGGAAGTGAGTGTGAGAAACAAAAAATTGTATGATTCTCTCCACAGGCAGAAACCGACTGCTCATTGAATACATCAGGAGTGAGTCAGCATCAAACCCTGTGCAGGGTGTGGTTGGTCAACATTCCTTTGCTGTTGCTTAGGCAACATGTGTCATCATCATATCTATCTAAAACATGAGTAAAATGGGTGGTTGTAATTGGCCAGCTAAAAACGACGCTGGACAATAACCTTTCCTGGAAGTGATGTGATCCTCTCTGTACTTTTATTCATATAAATCATATCATAAAACTCTGGTAGATTAGCTGTGCTGACAGTGTCAAACATATGCCATCTTTCATGACGTTTAAGAAAAGAACAAATCTTTCACACTGAGCTGCGGTCAGGAACACCTTGCTAAAAGCTTACAGGTTACCAAACATGGCATGACATTAGATTTGCAAGATTGCAGCAATTGTACCAATTACACCGTCATAAATCGCCCTTTCTTACTATAAGCAGGGCATACTATCAAGGCTGCAATGTAATGAACAAAATGCTTTACTGTAAAGATCTCAGCTCTGGTGCTCCATTAATTTATAGTCAGCTAAATATCACCAATGACCAGTTACTGAGTCTTATAATTCTATGTACAGTAAGCATTGCTCTACTCTACAACCCTCAAGCGTCTGACACCTGTATGAATAAGCATGGATGGACAAGCATCTGCTGAAGTACTTATATGTACATCTAAACATGCCTGAACTAAGAAACCTAGAGATTGATCAACAGAATATTGATTGTTCAAACAGGAAAGACGAACCCTTGAGGAAATCCTCTGGCCTATGTGGCTTTGAAGTAAAGGCCACCCTTTCCTGGGAACATGAGCAGTGTTAGTCCTTGAAAACTGTACTCGGATATAGACCTACGGAGATAATAAGCTTGTTCCAGTCTAGAAAACCACAACAGTCCTTTCATGAGAAACAACAGAGACTACAGTCATTTTCAAGTTCTGCAGACTTCATCAGGCTGGGACAGTCTGTTTACACAGTTCAACTCTAGATTCCATTTCTCAATACGTTCTGCAAGTTCTCCCACACCCACATTGCCCCTAGGTTATCACTGATGGGAATGGAGGGCCTAGTCACAGGCTATTAAAAGAGAGGGATATCCTCACCCTTTGTGGTGGGACGGATCCCATCACTATTCAAGAACACCATCTAAAACAAAGCCAAACAAAGGGTGGCGTTTACTGTTGTTTATTAACAGGGACTGCTCAACTCCCAGCCCCAAATGGGACACTCTTCCTTACATACTCTACAGAAGGTAGTGCATCACACAATTGAAATAGGGTGCTATTTAGAAAGGAAATGGACAAAGAATATTTTGGACCTGCCCCTCCCTAAACAGTCTCAGACACCACCACAATCTTGGTGATGCCTGAGACTGTTGAATATGCAAAAGAAACTATGAGACAGTGTTACTGTCCCAGGACAACAGTCCTCAACTTACATACCCCCTAACCATTGTGATGAATAAGTGATTTTTCCAACATTTAAGAAATGTTGGTTAGTTGCAATCATCTGTTTACTAGAAATTATCTGAAAGTTCTGGGATAAACCCAACTGCTTCAAATCAATATCGACAAAAAAACTGCAAATAATTAGAGAATAAGCAAAAATAGGCAGGCTTCAAAATAACCATAATACACTTAAATATGCAGTAGAAGTTTTCAAATAATTTTAAGATCAGCAAGTAACTCCTAAAGCAGTATTTAACCCCATACCAGCAGTAGGAATCCCTATACCAGTCAAAAATAAAGACTGATAAGCTGCAGGATTACAGGACAGCAAATGCCAACTAATACATTTTGGTTTAGCTTGTATGCACCTTTCCCTTTCCACTTTCAAATTTTTTGGATGAATGTTTCAAGTTCAGCTACTGAGAAAAGTGATGGACACACATCTTTCAGTTTTTTATACTGACATATACTGTACAGTGAGGGGAAAAAGTATATGATCCCCTGCTGATTTTGTACGTTTTCCCACTGACAAAGAAATGATCAGCCTATAATTTTAATGGTAGGTTTATTTGAACAGTGAGATACAGAATAAAAACCAAAAAATGCATGTCAAAAATGTAATGAATCGATTCGCGTTTTAATGAGGGAAATAAGTATTCGACCTCTCTGAAAAACATGACTTAGTACTTGGTGGCAAAACCCTTGTTGGCAATAACAGAGGTCAGACGTTTCTTGTAGTTGGCCACCAGTTTTGCACAAAACTCAGGTGGTATTTTTTTGCAGGGGATCAAATATGTTTGTCCCCTCACTGTACTAGAATCACACTCTTCATTACCCGGCTCTAGGATGACTTTGATAAACCCACAGCCATACAACAGGACTGGATCAGCAACTTACCTACAAAACACAAGAAACATGAAAACAAATTAGTATGCACGCAACCGTATTCAAATGAAATACCACATGCACTTTTGCAGCTCCAGGCAAAGGTCCAAAATCTGCCTCTCCCTAATCAGATAGTACCTTCTTTGACTGTTCCACTCTCTGATGTCATCCCTCAATAAAATCCTTAAAAAACAACAAAAATGAGTGGTCCTCATTACTTATGAATAAAATAAAAATGGAGTGGTGCCTTAAGGACCACACTCCAAAGGAGGAGAAAAAATTGCCACAAACAAAACATGTCCTTTAAAATGTTATTAGGTATTGTGTAATACATTATATTCTACAATTGCCATTCTAATGAAAAACATAGTCAATTAATCAACAATCATAATTGACAATGTTTTAGAAAGACAACCAAAGTGTACTAAAATACAGCATCAAGCGCAAAAGATCTTCTAAACGATAACTTCAGTTACAGTGCCACCTTTTGGATGGTTTAAGGTAAAGTTTTTTTGAAAGATTTAATGTTTTCTGAAAGATAGATTTCCCCTGAAACACAGCAGATATAGGAATCATTGGTATACACATCATCTAAAACGGGACAGAGCACAGACAAACACTTAATTTTGTGACTTAAGGGGATCCTGACTCCAGGATTATTCAAACTGCCAATGGTCTTTGGGGAAAAAAATCAGGAGATTCCCAAACCAGACACTCCTGATACTATCTGCCAATAGGTTGCCATCCCTTCACAAATGAATCTACTAAAATAGATATGAATTCGAACCCAATACAACATTTACTCAGCAGCTGAAATTTACTCTGTATAACACAAGAAAAGCAGTCAATCCTGTTTTAAAAATTGCGTGAGTTCATGAAATGGCTCCCATCACATCCCTATTTCGCAACCCTCACTGCCACCTGCCCAAGACCAATGATCCAGCTGGGCAATTTCCACCATGTCATGCGAGATGCAAGTTCATCAGTGAACTTCAGTGTGGAACTAGATCAATGTCACTCAGGCTGCATTCTGAAATTCCAGGCAGATGAGGAGAGAGATCATTTATACAGAGCAAGTATTCTACTCACTTGACTATTTTAAACTAGTCATAGAAAGTATTTGACTGTGTGTTACAAAAACTAGCATACAACATGACAAGTCCATATGCTCCCTTTGAGTCGATATCTTTGGCAAAACAAAATAATGGGTGTGTTGTGATAATGTAACCTGAAAGGTGCATTGCAGTGGAGCACAAGTCTGTCGGGTTAGAGAGTGATCAGGAATCAGCAGTAGTTTTTAAAAGGGGATCTGTACAACAAAGGCCGTAATTATCAAGTGTCTCCAAGTAGGAGTGATGATTTACAGTCAATAAAGCATATTTTTACCAGGCACTGGATGACTAAGTGTCTGCTCTGTTCTGCATTTTCAACCTTACACTGTAGTCAGTAATGATATTTGATGCAATGCACAGTAATAGTGCAGGGCCCTTACAGCCTCAATTAAAACAGCATCCCATGACAAAACAGGTACTGTGAAGAGTTAATACACAAATTACAGTCTAACACAAACATACAAGAAACAACGATCATTGCTTTCCCTTGTAGTGTTCTACATTAAATGTGTGACACCATTTGGGTCTATACATGTATTAGTGTTTTGATATTGGTTATCTTATGTGTTTTCTATGACCCCAGCTAATTTTCTACTACTACAACAAACAATGTTTGATTGGAATGAAAATGCAGATAAACTGAAAAAATACGGTAACATGGCTAAACAACTTTTCACACAACTACACACAGCTGCTATTTCCATCAGCCATACACTGTTCTGCCTGTGGCCTCCTGCAGCAGATATTTATTATTCTGTCATGTCATCTCATTTCCTGATAGAAAAAAAATCTCTCTTGGCTTCCAAGAAGTGCAGGGAGAAGTCAAGAGATAAAAAAACAATGCTAATTCATTGTCACGATCATGCCATGTTCCCTAGAATGTGCACTTCTGTTGAAGAGCCCCTACAAGCCCTGATCAAATGTAGGGTCTGGGAATAGTAAACCATTTTATATAAGGCCTACACTGCAGTGTACTGTAACTGTCAGTTATCACAGAACATGGCCAATTTTCACTTAACAAAGTTTCCACAGCCTATTTCACATGGCACTTGCACCCAGCAAGAGACGAAATGATCCTAGGCATCTGCCTCAAAAGAAACGGCTGTTCTGTCATGTTGTGTCAAATACAATTTAATAGCGTAGTAAAACCAATAACATAGCTATACAAGATTATCTTTATTATTTTATTTAAAACAAAACATATGTATTATATTTAAAATCATGTATGACATACCCTTATGGAATAATAATGAAATAATATTATTTAAATAAAGTCTAATAATAATAATAAATATGATATGCAGCAAGGTGAGTAAGCTCTGGGCAAAAGACTGTGTGCCAAACAGGTAATCGATAAAACACAGGTAATCTGACTGTTCAAAACATTCAACAGAATTAGGCTAATAATCCTCACAAGGCTAAATAGAACCAACAATTAATTTTGATCACACTAAATTATTTCAAGTATTAATACTCCCACCATTTCTAGTAGCTGTTTCTCTCCACTGCAAACTTGAGAGAGACAGAAAGACACAAACTATTTGGGAGTTTTTTGTTTAATGTTTACCTTACATGCTCCTTATTAAGACAAACATTTTGTATTTAACTCAGCAGCATGGTTCCACTTACAGAATAGGTGCGTCAAGTCACTATTGAATGACCCCACCATGCTCATGATTCTCAGTCTAAGTGAACAGGGATTCTATGTTGCTCAGCTCTTATTAGTCTAGACAACTAATCAAAGATACAAGGCTATACTGTTTGTTGCTCACGGATGGACATCGCCTATAAAACACATTGTATCGTGCAATTATGCAATCATCATTATTGCTTTTTTAAGATACAGTTACTACCGTAAAGAAGTATAGTGCACTCAAAAGTAGAGGATTATTGGAAGCTGGTGGACTTGGTCACAACCTTGATGCCCCCCTATATAGGCTGCTTGGCTTGCTTAGCAGAAAACAGCTGACACTGCGGTCCAGATCTCAGAAGGAGATGGTAATCACCCACTAACTCTAAACTATAACTAAGGATGATGACAATTACTTTTTGTTTATTACATTTTTCATTTATTTTGTGGGATGGGTTCATTTTGTTTGTGTGATAGGCTTGATGACAACTCGATGTGGCTCTAAGCAAAACCTTATTTACATTAGAGAACAAATATTTCTTTGAACTCCAGTAAAAGCTAGACTGTTATATGGATGATGTAACAAACATCCCTTATCATGCCAGGACACATAGTAGGCGTGCGTCAGTGGTCATAGTCAACCATTACACAGACTATTATATGAAAGAGTTTAACATACAAAATACCCTTGTATGGCGTATTCCAACCTATGACCCAACCTATGACAGTCACATACACAGTTCCTGGTAGGTGGTATGGACAGGGTGTTTGGGACCCATCAGTAATGGAGTATCACATATCCTACCTAGTGTTCTACATGGTGTTTTTTTCCATTTAACTCTTTATAAATACCAATTTAGATTTTCTTTGAGCCTTAAGCTCAACTCTTTCCAATCATTATCAATTATCATATCATACATCCCCCCTGCTTTCACTTCATTAAGTCAATGGAAAGTGACACCATGAGAGAAAGCAGAACCACGGCAAACGCGACCAAGGACGGCGCCATCCTAGATACGCACTGGCCACCATTTCAGGACGATCATGAAAAAATTGGTAAAAGGGATGGATCTAAAATCCATTCGTGAAGGTGTTGCATACTGTAAATTAATTGTAAACAAAATGAACATGTTGAAAGTAAACAAAATCAAAGACATCAAATGTGTAACATGGTCACTTTGTGTAGGAATTATAAACCATATAACCCACTTACAAATGTATTTCAAAGCTAAACAGCTCTCAATTTTGATTACACTTCAGAATCTTTTCTCAGGTCAATGAAATTGGCTATCATGTATTTATAAACTCCTGTAGTTTGGTGGCACATACCTAACTAAATGAATAAATTGCTCTCTAGGGGAAAGGCTGTTGAACTATTATTGGAAAAAAAACTCAGGATGCAATGTGTAACCTACTGCAACTACCAGGGCGACTGTATCGGGAAAATACATGCTCACTTTGAATTGATGCAAGCAACATGTTTGAAAAAAACTGGGACAGAGGCACCAAAAGACTTGGAATGTTGTGTAATGCTAAAAACAAAACCACGTGGAATATAACTGGCAACAGGTCAGTAACATGATTGGGTATTAAAGTAACATGATTGGGTACTATTTGCCTGCTCAGGCAAATAGTGCGACAATTCAAAAGTAACATTTCACAATGTAAAACTGCAAAGAGTTTGGGGATCTCATCATTAAAACATTCAGAGAATCTGTAGTAATCTCTGTATGCAAGGGTGAAAACCCATATTGGATGGCCATGATCTTTGGGCCCTAAGGGAGCAATGCATTAAAAACAAACACGATTCTGTAGAGGACATCACTGCATGGGCTCAGGAACACTCCCGAAAAACGGCTGACTGTGAACACTGTACATCGCAGCATGCAGAAATATTAAGCAAAGAAACCATACTTAAACATCCAGAAATGCCATCAGCCTTCTATGGGCCCAAGCTCATTTTAGGACAGAGTCAAAGTGGAAAAGTGTCTGTCTGAGGGAATCAAAATTAGAGAATATTTTCAGGAATCACAGACGCCATGTTCTCCATGCTAAAGAGGAAAGGGACCATCCAACTTGTTATCCATGATAGTATGGGGGTGCAATAGTGCACATGAGTCATGGGTGACTTGCACTTCTGTGAAGGCACCATAAATGCTAAATAATATATAGGTTTTGGAGCAATGTATGCTGTCATCCAGATGTCTTTTTCATGGAAGGCATTATTTCAGCAGGACAATGCCAAACCATATTATACACGTATCACAATAACATAGCGCTGTAGTAAAAGAGTCCGGGTGTTAAACAAGACTGCCTGCAGTCCAGACCATCCCTTATTGAAAACATTTGGGTGCATTATGAAACAACAAATACAGTGAAGCAGATCCCGAATTGTTGAGCAGCTGCAATCCTATATCAAGCAAGAAAAGTACAATATTTCACATTTAAAACTACAATTGGTCTCCTCAGTTCCCAAATGCTTACAAAGAAAAGCTGATGCAACAAAGTGCACAGTTGACCATGTATCAACATTTTTTACATTAAATTTATAATCTGCATTTTTTTTCCCTTAAACAATAACATTTCTCAATTAACATTTGATATGTTGTCTTTGTACTATTTTCAAAGAAATATAGGGATGAATTTAGATAGATTAGCACATCATTGCAATGTTTTAATTAGCATTTCAAGCATTCAATTTTTTTTGGAAACAGGTTTTTAATTTACTTGTTAAATAGTGCAGCCAGCAGTAGATACCAGTCAAAACCCCTTGAGTGAGCAGCCTACTCTTGTGCCCTGACCTTGTGACCTTTCTTACCCTCCTTTAAATCCTGACACCTGCTGATTTAGGACATGATCAAATGTTGTTAATGTAAAGGGAATAGGATGCCATTTAGGCAGTTTTTATAAATGAACATATTCAAAAACAGATGCATGACATTTAAAAGTTCAGTACACTTGACCAAATTAGTATAAAACACTTTTCTTTCTCCGTGTACATTTCAGCCAATGTTATGGGTGTGTTCTTAATCGTCATTAATATGAACAATACTTTGATATCACAAAACACAGTGAAACCTTGTGCAGTGCAAACCACGGCACAATGTTAAATAGCCATTTCCCCAGATAAGAACTGCGCTAGAAAGACTGCACATCAGTACAGTAGCTTGTTAGATATTGAAAAAGACTATCTAGAATCTGGTAAACAAACGAATGTCACCCCAAATTTCTCGGGCACCTCTCCCACAGCAAAGAAAGGCTTCCAGATTCAAACAATGGCCCTAAGGATACAAAATTTAATCCTATCCTAATTTATTGCACTACATTTGACGAGCAGCCATTTAGGAAACACCTGGAGTTGTTAGGAAGCAGCACTAAGATGAGAGAATGTAGGTCAAAACACAGAGCTGATCAATAGAAGGGGAAAGCTAACATATCGAAAACCATTCTAATTGGCACTGATTTCAAATGTTTGGTAAATGTAACTTTGCCAAAAGGCACCTGGATCTGCAAAAAAAAAGAAAAAAAAGAATGAATGCATAATTAAGTGAACCCTAGGATGCATTGGTTAAATCAGGTAGGTAAGAAGAATTAGGTGGGTAGTAGGTTTAGGACAAATAGAATCAATCAAAATAGGGATCTCTAGGAAAGAGTTTCAATAAGACTGATACATAAAGACAAGAAACCTGGGGCTGTATACACAGAACATTTTAAGGCTAAAAGTGGCTCCCTATCAGGTCCTGGCTGGGGGCCTCAAGGCATCTCTGTGTTGTTGGTTTGTTTGGCCCTAATTAGAGGCAGGTGCTCCACGTTGCCTCTAAAAGGGGACCCAATTTTAGCTGCCCTTTTTTACCTTCAGTTTGTGGCTAATTATGCTATTTGTGTTGTGCCTCAGTTTGTGGTTTGCCTCCCCATTTGTTGTTACAGTTAAAAGGATGTTTCTCTGTACTTGCTCTGTGCCTTGTGTCTTGCATTCCTTGAACCATGACACTCCCAACTTGTGGATTTAGTAGAAAGTCCTAAAAACAATGGGACTGTTGGTCACAAATTATTAGATCAGCTGGAATTAGTGTTTTAGCGCTAAATCCAGCTAATAAATCTGTGAAAAGTTAGGGGTAGTCAAGAGGACTCATAAATCACTAAGACCAAATCACAAACAATCCTGAAACAGCTACTTCTGGCAATCCGCCTGTTAATCAGGTCAACATCTTAGCTCATACTGAGCTTTTAAAAAGTTATCGCCATATTCACAAGGGCATTATGATCAGAGTACAGCAAGTCATGAATGCAGTCACTTCACCAATGAAAGAAACAACCCAGTAACACCGGATATCAGGGCTGCGATAGCACAACGCTACTTAGCTGCTAGATAATGCAGATAATACAGCGCAGACAAACTACGTATATCTCAGTCATCTGTCAGTAGAATATTACATTTCCTCTCTAGACACCAAAATTCATACTGTTTCCTCTTTATGTAAGACAATCACAAAGAAACAATGCCAACTTCATGGCCATAGCTGGACCACCAGATATAGTTGATGCAAAAAATGAGACACATTATTGCATAAATTATTGCAACATCAATACATGAACACGCATTTGTTTACAAGCTTTAGTCAGTATATCATGGTTTATGTTTTTTTAATGAGTGACATTTAGCCCACATTTCTATTTGAATATCTTTATTTGAACATTTAATTCAATATGGCAACATGATACATCCAAGAACTACAGGCCACATATGATCTTTGTAATTGCAAACAAAGGTTTCTGTACCAAATATTAAGTTCTGCTTTTCTGATGTATCAAATACTTATGTCATGCAATAAAATGCAAATAAATTATTTAGAAATCATACAATGTGATTTTCTGGATTTTTGTTTTAGATTCCGTCCCTCACAGTTGAAGTGTACCTATGATAAAAATTACAGACATGCTTTGCAAGTAGGAAAACCTGCAAAAATCAGCAGTGTATCAAATACTTGTTCTCCCCTCTGTACATGTGAATTCAAAACATACCATTCTGAGAGGAAAGGAGATGTCAGGGGACATCCGGAATAATAATATCTGAAATCACAAGAACAAAAACAAAAAACAAAACAAGAAGTGCCAGAAATTAAAGAGAGTAAAGATAACAAAACTATGATGCACCACTGAAGCTATCTAAGGATCAATCTCCACAGAGGGGAAAGTCAGCATAAACAAAACAGTTTGAAGTCTGTTTTTAAAGGCAGTGATGGAATCTGAGTTGTGTGTGGCGGAAAGGAGAGTTCCAGATTTTAAATGTTACTACAGTGAATGACTGGTCCCCCATGGAACAGATTCTAGTTTTTGGAATGTGGAGAGGTCAGAGGAGACTATGAGGGGGTGTGTATGTGAAGGAGGTTGGAGAGGTAAGAGGGGGCAAGTCCCTGGACGGCCTTCTAGGTGAGGAGCAGGATATTGTAATTGATGTGGAACTTGACAGGGAGCCAGTGAAGGTTGTACAGTGTGGGAGTAATGTTCCCTGGGATTGGTGTGAATGAAGACTCTGAGGGTAGTGAGAGCATATCAGTCCGGGGAAGGCTATATAAAAATCTTAAAAAGATTTGAGCTCAATCAGTCCGCTCTGCGTCAAATTATTATTTAACTTGACCCCAACTTGGCTTAGAAGATGCCAAACATCCAAAGATGTGCATACTTCAGCAATAACAAGAACACTGAACTGAAAGGTTATTAATGAGAGGGTTGCAAGGAAGACGTGATGTTGTTAAAATAATTACCAAACTGCATGTCTTAACTTTTTCAGAGACCACCTGGACAAACCTGAAGGTTTCTGGAAGTCTATTCTTTGGACAGATGATTCCAAAATGGAACCAATTTGGTCACAATCAACTGAACTCTGCTTTCCACCAAAATAACCTTCCCAAAATGCAAGCATGGTTGTGGGAATGTCAAGATCTTGTGCTGCATGTCCGCCTCTGGATCTGCTTGATTGTTATGTTAAATATACTGCTTTTTTATGTATACAGATATGACACACTAGGAGAAAACTTAACATGCAATTGTTTAAAGATGTTTTTTGCATAGATCATTTTGTATTTCGATATGGTTGTAGGACCTCTTGTCGCTTTTCTCCCCAAAATAAATAGTTTTCTGTGTAATTTTGCATTAAATCTGAACTGACAACATTTCCCACATTGTCAAGTTGAAGTTAAACATTTCTTTATCAAATGCATCACTTAACACAGGGTCATCCTGCACATTGAAACTCTTTGTGACATGGCACATGATACCTACAAAGTAAGATATATTTTACTACATAGTAAAATATACAAAGCAAAAATAGTGTAATAATATACAGGTGCTGGTCATATAATTAGAATATCATCAAAAAGTTGATTTATTTCAGTACTTCAATTCAAAAAGTGAAACTTGCATTATGTATACAGTCATTCCACACAGACTGATATATTTTAAGTGTTCATTCATTTTAATTTTGATGATTATATCTGACAATTAATGAGAATATTACTTAAGACCAATACAAAAAATGATTTTTTGAAATGTTGGCCAACTGAAAAGTATGAACATGAAAAGAATGAGCATGTACAGCACTCAATACTTAGTTGGGGCCCCTTTTGCCTGAATTACTGCAGCAATGCGGCGTGGCATGGAGTTGATCAGTCTGTGGCACTGCTCAGGTGTTATAAGAGCCCAGGTTGCTCTGATAGTGGCTTTCAGCTCTTCTGCATTGTTGGGTCTGGCATATCGCATATTCCTATTCACAATGCCCCATTTTCTATAGGGTTAAGGTCAGGTGAGTTTGCTGGCCAATTAAGAACAGGGACACCATTGTCCTTAAACCAGGTACTGGTTGCTTTGGCACTGTGTGCAGGTGTCAAGTCCTGTTGGAAAATGAAATCTGCATGTCCATAAAGTTGGTCAGCAGCAGGAAGCATGAAGTGCTCTAAAACTTCCTGGTAGATGGCTGCGTTGACCTTGGACCTCAGAAAACACAGTAGACCAACACCAGCAGATGACATGGCACCCTAAACCATCACTAACTGTGGAAACTTTACACTGGACTTCAAGCAACATGGATTCTGTGCCTCTCCTCTCTTCTCCCAGACTCTGGGACCTTGATTTCCAAAGGAAATGCCAAATTTACTTTAATCAGAGAACATAACTTTGGACCACACAGCAGAAGTCCAGTCCTTTTTGTCTTTAGCCCAGGCAAGACAATTCTGACGCTGTGTCTTGTTCAAGAGTGGCTTGACACAAGGAATGCAACAGCTGAAACCCATGTCTTGCATACATCTGTGTGTGGTGGTTCTTGAAGCACTGACTCCAGCTGCAGTCCACTCTTTGTGAATCTCCCCCACATTTTTGAATGGATTTTGTTTCACAATCCGTTCCAGGGTGAGGTTATCCCTATTGCTTGTACACTTTTTTCTACCACATCTTTTCCTTCCCTTCGCCTTTCTATTAATGTGCTTGGACACACAGAGCTCTGTGAACAGCCGGCCTCTTTAGCAATGACCTTTTGTGTCTTGCCCTCCTTGTGGAGCTCTATGAGAAGGCCCTGCCTCCAGCTGTTTGTTCAGAAATTTTTGGTACAATTAAAAGGCTTATTTCTTGCAATATAAATGTTACGTGCAGGTATGTATGACTGGATCATTTCAGCAAGATAAGTGGGAGCAAGTCCTAACCCCAAATGGTAGCCAGTGTAAAGAGGCTAGAACTGGAGTAATGTATTAAATTTTTTTTGTTCTAGTTAGGATTCTAGCAGCCGTGTGCAGCATTATTGAAGTTTATTTATTGACTTATCAGGGTAACCGGAAAAAAGAGCACTGCAGTAATCTAACAACCATGGATTCGTTTTTCTGCATCAGTTTTAGATAGAAAGTTTCAGTTTTTTGCAATGTTTTGAAGATGAAAATAAGCAACTCTTGAGATATATTTAAATGTTCATCAAAGGGGAGGTCAGGGTTTAGGGTAACGCCGAGATTTCTTACAGCCTTGAGGAACACCAAAACATACTTTTGATTTGACAGAGGATATACCATTCACACATACAAACTGATATCGTTCAGATAAATAAGATATAAACCAGGCTAGAACATTTCCAGGTAGCCCAATATGGGTTTCCAGTCTCTCTAAGAGAAGGAAGGGATTAACAATGTCAAAAGCAGTACTAAGATCAAGAAGCAATAGGATGGATGCTGAACCTGAGGCGATTAGAAGGTAATTTGTTACTTTCACCAGTGCAGTCCCAGTTGGGGTCTGAAATCGGACTGGAGCAATTCATAAACGTCATTGATCTTCAGGAAGACATTCAGTGGTTGGGAAACACATTTTTCTACGATCTTTGAGAGGAATGGGGGTTCAATATTTGCCGATATTTGTTTAATGTGTCTAGATCCATATTAGATTTCTTTAGAAGAAGCTTTATTTCCTCCATTTTTTATGAGTTTGGTACACAAAACCGGAGGAAAGGGAGCAATTTATTATGTTTAACATTGGCTGATCTAGCACCAACAATAGCCTAAGTAATTTTGTTGGAATCAGATCTAGCAGTTTGTGGGTTTAGAACTCATTACAAATTTAGTGAATGTGTAGCGCGATATGGGATCAAAAAGTTACAAGGTCCCCATTGACACCTGGTCAGGGAGGTTCATTCAGGACATTCTCAGGACAACTGAGATTTTGGGGACTGTAATAATTTGAGGAATCAGTTATTTGTTTTCTAATGGTGATTATCCTTTAATCAAAGAAGTTCATGTATTCATTACAGCTAAAGTGAAGAGCAAAATCGATGGCCCACAGAGAGCTTCCGAAGCATCATAGGGATCTCTCTGTTGAAAGATGTTAGGAGAAGGGAACAAAAGAATTGCCAAAGCATTAGACATACCATGGAACACAGTGAAGACAGACATCTTCAAGTGGAGAAAATATGGCACAACAGAATCATTACCAAGAACTGACGTCCTTCCAAAATTTATGAAAAGACGAGAAGAAAACTGGTCAGGGTAGTTTCCAAGAGGCCTACAGCAACATTAAAAGAGCTGCAGGAATTTCTGGCAAGTGCTGGCTGTGTACTACTTGTGACAACAGTCTCTCGTATTCTTCATATGAATAGGCTATGGGGTAGGGTGGCAAGACGGAAGCCTTTACATACAAAGAAAAACATCCAAGATTGGCTGAAGTTTGCAAAAACAAACATCAACTCTCCCAAAAGCACGTGGGAAAATGTGTTAGGGTCAGATGAAACCAAGGTTGAACTTTCTAGCCATAATTCCAAGAGGTATGTTTGGCAAAAAGAAATGCACATAATCCAAAGAACACACTTTGGTGGCAGCATCATGCGCAGTATTTCTTAAAATGGAACCAGGGCCTTAGTCAGGGCTGGGGGAATTATGAACAGTTCCAAATACCAGGCAATTTTGGCACAATACATTCAGGCGTCCGTTAGAAAGCTGAAGATTAAGTTCACCTTTCAGCATGACAAACAACCCAAAGCACTCATCCAAATCCACAAAAGCATGGATTAACCAGATGAAGATTAACATTTTGGAATGTCCCAGCCAGAGCCCATACCTGAATCCAATTGAACATCTGTGGGGTGATCTGAAGAGGGCTGTGCACAGGAGATGTCCTCGCAATCTGACAGATTTGGAGTGCTTTGGCAAAGAAGAGTGGATAAATATTGTCAAGTCATGATGAGCCATGCTCAAGTGCTGTAAAAAAATGAAAAGGTGCTTCAACAAAGTATTTGTTTAAGGGTGTGCACACTTATGCAGCCAGGTTATTGTGAGTTTTTAATTTTTCCCACTCAAAAAATTATGTTTGTTTTTCAATTGAATTGTTCAACTTTAGGTCACATTAAAGGTAGAAAGAAATTCTGACATGATTTATCTTTCTCATTCTTTTATATCACAAAACCCTGACATTCAAACAGGGGTATATAGATTTTTTATAACCACTGTAAATTATAAACGGTCAGGTTTGTCTTAACCATTTGGTTGTGTGGTAACACATCATACTAAGGTACCAAAAAACCTAACCAAGGCCCTCAGAAGAAATATTATTGATGTCCATGATTGTGGGAGGCTTTACAAAGCCATTTCCAAGCAATTCAAATTGCATCATTTGACTATCCGGATCATCATTGGTCATACAGCCAAATTCAGCCTAAGAGCTGACCACAAAGGTGTTCATTGAAGTCGGCCAAAATTCTTTCGGTCAATGTGAATGACTGAGACAGAAGAAACCGCTATGGTATGTTAAGTTATTCCAGCCTAACACCATCTAGGAGTGTATATCTAGGATTAAGCAACTCAAAAATAGCCTTTTTGTTCATTTTAATTGTATCAATAAAACACATTTTTACTGTGATTTGTTGAATTGAGTTACTTTTATCAAATAATGTATTTTCAATTTAGCTTTATTTATCTGTGTCCAAATAGTGTACGTACAATAAAAACTTTCCAGGGGGTGTACTTATTTATTCTCGACTGCATTTTGGAAATAGTTGAAATAGAAAACTCCACATATTAGTTAAAAAAGTATTTATTGGAGAACATTGCAATGCGATATATATATCAGCCAGCAAGCTGTATCTGATGATTATAGGCAAAAATAAAAAAATGGTGGCCTAGTGCTTTAAATTAGCATTTTTCATGAAACTGTAGCCTAAGCAGAGTGAATGCAAAGCTAAATCTAAATTTGTGTGGCATAGGTCCAGGTGTTTACATTAAGACTGCGTTCTGAACACTAATTTGTATTTCTGGAGCTCCCACTCTGCCATTTATGCTGAATTTTCAACATTCACCTTGTCTGCTCCTGAACTGCAAAGTCCATCGATTGCTATTCTGGGATTGCAACAAATCACAGAAGGTTATATTAGGGCTGCATTGATTCAAAACTTCAATACTCTTAAGTGACCCTATAAAAGGCCCTGTGAAAAGGCTTTTTTAGATGAATAGATAAAAAAATATTAAATTTGTTACCCGAATCATTACTTAGTCAATACTAATTGCAAAAATAATTGCATATTTTACAGAATAACAAATAGCTGGCATATCCTGCACTCCATTTCCTAAAATGTCTTCTAACATTATTCATACCCCAGATTGCAAGTAGTTGGTCATCAGTGACAGTGAGATATTCAGAAATTAGCAGCCAGGTTGGAGCGGGATACAGTGGCTGACACATCTAAGATGTAAACAAATGCAGTGGAAAGTCGACTGCTCCATGACAAGTGCATGAATTCTTAATGAACGGAGCGGATAAAAAAGCTGATAGAATCCATGTTTCAAAGGTTTTAACCATTTAATGGTATCCCAACAAACCCTTTTTTCACAGTACGCAGGGATACACCCACATAATTGCGTTGCCGCGGTGATGCAGCAGCACTCTGCAGACCCCTGTGTAGCGCAGACTCACACGTCGTGCCGCATGCAGCAGCAGTAAGCTCACACTGCTTACCTCTCTGGTGAATTCACACCATCACAAATGTAAACACATACAGCTCTGGAAAAAATTAAGAGACCCCTGCACCTTTTTCCGGAGCTGTATATATTACATGTGACAGTTAACAACGTGTAAGCTTAATCATCATCATCCCCAATACTGTCCTAAACCCCAAATTATTCTTGTTTCACCAAAAAAGCTTCTCTTTCTTTATTCTCAAAAATGGCAAAAGAAGTAAAAAGGGGACAGAGAGAGACCGTGATATGTTTCCAGAGAGTACAGATCCTTTGATCCTTTCTTTACTGAATCACACCATGTGGCACTCTGCAAGGGACTGTGTGGGAAGAGAGCAGTCCTGTCCTGAAAGCATGCTTGACAGAGGAAGACAGAGGAGAGTACCTTTTAGGGAGGTGATCTCATGCTGGATAGACCTTGCGGTGTCCATGCTCTCGTTCTCTCACTGCTCCTTCTGTCCAAGTCGATAGTGAACCTTTGTGGCTGCCTGGAAGAGGTAATTCTCTCTGTAGTGCCAGTCTCTATCCGCCAGTCTCTGCAGTTGAGCTGCTGCAATCTGGATGGGCTGCCTAGATGCTGTTTTGATTCTCTAGCTATTGTTCGCTCTCACTTGCTCTCTCTCAATCCTTGTCAGCAACGAAACTGAAAGGAAAAAATAATACATCCCTCTATTTACCCCATCCAATCCCCTATGCTTTTCACTGGGCGAAGCCATAGCCAATCACACATCAGCTCTCACATATCACTGATGTGCAAGTTGGTCTCAGTTACCCATTGCAGATCATTAAACAATGTCTGAATGAAAGAAATAAACAAATACATTTCATATATGTATATACACAACAAAAATAAGAAATCAAGGGTCTGTCCGATAACCTATAATGAAGATCTGCGATCTTTGAAAGTTTTTTACAAATTAATTAAATGGGAGTGTAGACTGCCTGTCCCTCCATTCCCTTCAAATGGATGACACAATACATCAATATCCTAATCTCATAGTAAAGTGTGTAGTCATTCAAAATTACTTTACATTTAATGCCAGTACTTCAAAAGAGCTGGGAGCTAAGGATTAGGGACAGTACTGTAGGATGATGTAGCACTTTTTAGAGGGTGTGGTGGTATTACAGAGCCCAATACAGAACCAAGCAAATGGTGCAGAACCAAGCAAATGGTCAGTGGGACAAAACAGAATCTCATAAAGTTCCATGTGAAACTGGGGACACATTTTATGACAGCAAATATTTCAATACTCTGTTCAGATATACATTAACATAATTAAATGTAACAGCAAAGTAGTTTCAGGTGACCGTTATGATTATACAGCTAGCCTAAAATGTTCTTAGCATATAAAAGCCAAGGTTGTTTTCTGCATCCTCTACACTGACAATCTGGAACTGTATGTTTTTAAAGGATGCCTCTGATGTCAGCAAAAACCTATAACCCTTATAAGGAAATTAACCAAATGTCACTGCCTTATTTACCTGTATACTATATCTATTAATATAGTAATAACATATAATAACATATAGATATTACAAATTTTAATAACATATAGTAATAACTAAGAATTTCCTCTAAAACGGTTATGCAAATACAAGCATTTCTTGATTTCACTGTTAGAAATGGGCCATTTACATTTCCTGACTGTTAACCAGAGTTCGTAGCAAGTTCCTAGCATTTTTCAAACACCAGAAGCAGATGTTATTTTGCAATCTCTGAAAGACTAACTAGCTAGCGAGGCAAACCATACAGTGAGGGAAAAAAATATTTGATCCCCTGCTGATTTTGTACGTTGGCCCACTGACAAAGAAATTGTAATTTGGAATCTGATTGATTGATTGCTTCTGTGGACCTTTAAGCATGTGCTCCTAATCTCAGCTAGTTAGCTGTATAAAAGACACCTGGGAGCCAGAAATCTTTCTGATTGAGGGGATCAAATACATATTTTCCTCATTAAAATGCTAATCATTCTTCACATGAGTTTTTCTGTTTTTTGTTGTTGTTATTCTGTCCCTCACTGTTCAAATAAACCTACAATTAAAATGATAGACTGATCATTTCTTTGTCAGTGGGCAAACAAACAAAATCAGCAGGGGCAAAATCAGCTGGTGACTTCACCGCAGTCAGCGGATTGTGTGTATTATAATATTAAGAAACTTCAATTTATGATTTGTCTCAGTGGTAAAATGTTTTATGTTGTATGAATTCCTACATTAAATACTGTGCAACTCTCAAATACATTTGAAAGTAAACATTTTGTTTATTTTTTGCTCTTTCAAATGGGATGTCACTGCCATCATCTACTGTTTATTCATTAGGAAATGTAAATGCAACATATTAGGTCTACATGTTTACGTTATGCACTTACCGGGTTTTCTAACTTAGAAAGCAACAATCAATCAAAAGTCCCTAGGGTTGTTCAGCTGTAGCTGGTGTCTTGCACCATTTTTGAAGTCAAATAAAATGCTTTTTAAGACCTTTTTAAGACCTCAACAAATATAAAGACCCAAATCCTTCTTCTTTCACAGAAGAGAATTTAGAGTCCTATATTAGTATAGGTTTTTATAACGGTATAACAGTGTATCAACACTATACGCCTTGCCATCATTAATAATGGTAAGTACAATATCTTCAAATTTTTCACAATGATAAAGTTGCTGCTTCATTTATATATTAGGGGTGAATTGGCACATTAAAAAACCTATACCATACTTCTCCACTTTAAGGATCAGTCTCTTGCAGTCATCATCAAACTTTTACAATAGCAAGGTCAGCTGACATGTGGCATCTTCCAAAAAAACATCTGTCCAGAAAATAGGCTGATGTTAGTAAAGTAATGCCAGAAGCCCAAAGAGCTGAAGCAAACACATGCTGCAAATCTGTTATTTTTCCCTACATATAATAGGGAAAATAGTTACCATAATTTGTTACACTTTTTTATTGATATACCCAATCAACTATTTCTTATTTAAATTCACAAATGAACGTGAGCGTTGGCCGGCAAGAATTGAACCTCAGCATTCTGTGATGCTTGGACACTACTACTTTATGTGACGCAATGTGAGTAGAGAAGCAGCAGTAATTGATTTCAAAGGGGGCATTCCTGAAGATTTGACGGCTGATGGCAACGCAGAACGATGGCTGTATTTTAGCTCCCATCTAAGCCATGCAATATCCCCACACCATTGTTTCGTGCCAGCGCCTACCACCTCTGAAACATATCTTCCTCCACCTATTTTTATTAAACTTGTATCTCCCCATCTTGGCTCATCCCTATCTAGCGACTAAAAATGACAAAGAAAAGATGAAACATAGCCAGACATCAAAGTCTGTAAGCTAATATAATGTAAAACGTAGAGCGATTGTTTTTTGGTTTGCACTACTTTTACATTTGGGCTTATAAACAATACGTGATGTGTATGGACCATAATGTATTTGGCATCAAATGATTCTAAATAACCTCAGCTAATATAAGCATGCATGTTAATGTACTTTGTATGTATCATTGAATTCTGACCACAACACAACCATAAAGACCATTTCTCACAATAAAAATGTTTTTTTGCAAAAGCTTTAAATACATCAAATATGCATTTTTTCAGAATAAATGTGAACAGAACAATGAAATTATTCACTTTTTGTGGAAGCAATCCAATTTTTTTTTGACATCCATTAATATTTTTCTATTTATCTTTGAATTCAGACCATACAACCATGTGGAAAAGTTCTAACCACTTTTGTGCATGCAGTTCAATATGTTTATGACACCCATTTTTTTTTTTTTATTGATATCAGACCAGACAACTATGTGGAACAGTTCTATAAGATCTATAAGGATCACATTTGTATTACATTATTTCATGATAAATTGGTTATTTAATTTTATTTACCTACCAATCCTTTATTTGGATGTTCTTGTGGTCCGTTAGCATATTGTTAGCATTCCTCTTTTGTGTTCTGGTTATTCAGCAATCCAGTGTGTGAAAACCATAAAGGACTAGGGCTACATTGAGTAAAATGTAGCCTAAACCTTCTCCTGAGTATTCCTTACAATCAGCCTTAAATGAACCATCTGCAAATGTAATACGTACGTCAAATTTAGGGTAAATCTAAGACAATTTATGACCTTAATCCTTCATCCTAATTTAATTTTAAGACCTTTAAAGATATTTTAAGGAGCCGCAGGAACTCTATGATAGCAAAGGAACATTTGGGATAGCTTAGTATTAATTGATGGGATGTGCTTCTGAAAAAGTGAGGGAGATTTGGTTGAAAATATATGTGGACATGCCTTTTACTTTAAAACAGGGAACCAGGCAAGCCTAGTTCAGCTAACCCGCAATAGAAAGTGTTGCCTTCTCAAGATTCAAACCCGAGTCGCCCATGTGAAAGGCTGTGTTGTAGACCACTACACAACAGAACTGTACATTTGAAAGGTGTCAGTACAGCCTAGTGTCTACCCTGAACAAATCCTCTTTTGCCACTAGCTGTTTTAACAGCTAATTGGCCATTTGTGAATGGTATTAATACAGTTAAACTAAACGTTTCTAACAAAGTTTACCTCCACCACAAATGTGTGGTGAACTGTATGGCATTTGCCACTGGCTGTTTTAGCAGCATAATAGCCAGTAATAGGCTTTACCAGTATCTACTAACTTTCTGGAATACTAACAGGAATTGGGCAATTGCTAGCGAGTCTGCCAAAGCTACTTAATTTCATGACATGAAAAGGTATTTTTTCTTTCATGGCATAACAACGTACTATTTTTTTTCATTCATGAATAACTATCGATAAAAGAGACGATAACTAACTTTTTCACTACGTGAAAAGAGGAGAGATTCGTCGCAATACTGTATAACCGTAAAGTTTGTCATTGCTTTCAATAGATACAAACTTAGGTCTTCCAAGTGAGAGGCACTTTCTTTAACCACTACGTCACGGCATTACACAATTCAGCAGTTGCTAGACACCACTGAGCATTGCGTTAAAATGACTGTTTCTTAAGTTTACCTCCACCATGTCAGTGGGTGGAATATATTGGGCAGCAAGTGAACATTCTGTCCTCAAAGTTGATGTGGCAAGCGTAAGGATCTGAGCAACTTTGGCAAGGGAAAAATTGTGATCAGAGAATCTCTAAAACTGTAGTACTTGTGGGGTGTTCCCGGTCTGCAGTGGTGAGTACCTATCAAAAGTGCTCCAAGAAAGGAAAAGCGGTGAACCAGCGACAGGGTCATGGGCACCCAAGGCTCATTGATGCACGTGATGAGCTACTGTACCTCTACTGTGCCTCTACTGGGAACAGACACTGCTTTGAATTACAGCCCTCTTTCCTTGTAACTACACTGTAACTACGTGGGAACAGATACCTCTTCTAATTACAGCTCTTACCTAGAATTTACATTGTAAGTGTTGTCGGTACCACATGAGAACTAATTAAAGATGATGGACTCACTGGGAACGTACATGGTAAGTAAGGGTATAGTACACAAGGTATGGGGAAGAATAAGCTACAACACGATGATGGCCTGAAGGTATGTTATGGAGTATTAACTGAAAACAAATGATAATTTACCACATATTGATTTTGTTTTTGTCAGGTGTTATTATGATAGACTAGTTTTAATGTGTATTTCTACCACAAGCTAATGGCTCTTATTTGAATTTACATTTGGCAACAACATAACATTTTAGGAGATTGGCATATTGGGCAAATATCCAAATGTGAGCAAGGCACATTTGGATATCCAGATATTTTGAAGAATGCCGTCTAATGTTAAAGTTTAATTTTCCCGAACAACAGTAAAATCTGACAAACTCGTATTTGTTAAGCCTATCCGTTTTATTCGTCAGCTATAATAGCAATAGTAGCCTACATTGGAGCGCTTTCGATGCGACATATTGGAGAAAAAAACGTACATATGGGCGCCTATTTCCGAGGAGAAGCAGTGGGAGCTAGGACACCCAACAGATAAAGGCTTTTGGCTTGATTCCTAACACACATCTATAATCAGTTCATACATTTGTGATTGATGTCAACGTGGCTATTGATTTGACAAGAATCGATTGCCCAAAATGTGTGTTGGCATGGTGAAAAGTTGTGCAAAACTGAGAAATGTGCATCATCATTTTTCATAAATCCTTAATTCTGCAAGTGAACTTGCAATAAAGTATTTAGTAAAGTCACATTTAAATGGTAAATTCATAAATATGGATAAGAATGACAATTATATACTTTCAAAACTGCTTTTTCTTCACCTGTCTATTTACTAAATAGATTTGGAGTATTATTCTTCTTTGTTTATTGTTCCTACATAACTACCCATTCCTACCATGTACTTACAATCTTGTTACTATGTAGTTACATGGGAACTACCCAGTAAGTAAGGGGCTGTCATTTGAAGGGTTACTCTTTTTTCTACAGAATTGTTCAAAGTGCCCGAGATATTCCCCATTTAAACTTTCTTGCCAGTTAACATCTCATATTCGCTAGACACTCAGAGTACTATCCTATTTTTTAAACAATCTTGTAAATGTTTAGAGGCAGGATCCTACATAGTGCCCCTTTTAAACCTTTGCATTGTTTTAATTGAGACTAAAACAGTATCCCTTGAATTGTTCAAACTAGAGATACCAAACCAACTGTTTAACATATTTAAGCCATCCCAATTAAAACGTCTTGAAAGTTAATTGACTTGACTACATTAATTAGAGTGATTTGCATAGTTAGAGTTAATTCCCCACTTAAATATTACCGTTTGAACCTTTTAAGCTAGAAACAAAACCATGTTTCACATATGTGAACAAATCTATGTAAAAACCCCACATACACTTAAGCCACGTTTCCACTGGTGCTTTACCATGGTACCAGGGCTACACTGGTCAATTATGCTAATTTTGGCTCTAGACTTTCCTGTTTTGACAATACGTTTAGTACCAAGGACTTACGCTTCGTGCCCACCGGCTGCATCACACATTTCCTATACGTAATTTTGCGTCAGGTGTTATTTTCTGCATTCATAGTGCACATTTTTCTGTATCCAACGCATACATTCTTTGCAACGCACATGCAACATGGACGATAAACAGATTTTTACTTTTTAAGAGGGGACCCGCATACTTCTCCCTCGACACCGTGTTTCAGCATCAGTACAGCAACAATTATCTTCCTCAAAGTGTCACCCCCGCGCCTCCGCGATTACGCGAGGCAGGTCCTCGCGTTCCTGAGTCACACACCCGTTTGTCTCCCAATTACGCACCTGTTCCCAATCCACAATTACGCACCTGTTCCCAATCGCCCCATTACCAACAGTATTTTCACAGTCCTCTGACATCCCTTCCATGCCGGATCATGGTCTTTTACACACAGTCAGATACGAGTTTACTTTCGGTTTAGATTGATCGTGTACCGACTTCTCTGCCTGCTCCCTACCTGTACTTCTGCCGCCCGTTCGTGTACCGACCCACTGCCTGTCCCCAAACTCTCCGCCTATCACCTCCGCCTATAGTACCTCTGCCGTCGATCGTGATTCGTTCTCCTGCCTTACTCCGATCTCTCTGTCCGCCACTCTTCCCTCGCCCTGCCTATCTGCGATTTGGTCCTACTCCCGACCCAGACACAAAGTTGGTCTCATGGTGGAATGACCAGAACAGTTATCCTCACTGTTTTTATATAATATATATAATATATACATGGTATTTTCTCACACAAATTAAAGTTTGGGAGGTAAATATTTCATGGACAGTCTAATAAAGTAACGTGTACGTTCGCGTACGGCAAAAATTATGCAAGAGTTGAAAAATATTGAACGCATGTGCCCTCCGAAATGCAACGCAGACCTCTACGACTTCTCCAATGCAATTTTTCGGATTGCTTAATTGACAATGAATGACTTCCAGCGCAATGCAACGAGTTTGACATGTCTGGTGGACGTGAGGTGGGGAGGGGTAAACTATCAACGGAATTTGGTTTTCCGGTCATGTGAAATAAAAGGCGATGTTATCCTGTTAGTAAAATTTTAATAAAAAACGCTCTTTGCGCTCTGTTTTTCTATTGACTCAGTGCGATCGTATCACCTTCGGTTGTTCCAACTCTTTCCGTTCTGCGGCTTTGATTCCCAGTGGTGCTGCTTTATTTTTCTGTTGTTTGTTTGGGATCTGTTTGTTAGATCGGATGAAACCCATTACGAAAAGCCTAAAGGAAACGATACACACCACTTCGAATACCACGTTTTCACAGCCCGCAAAATGTCAATTCTTAAAGCCAGGGGCTTGGCACCATTGAGAGATGGGCTACACGACTACGGCCTGTCTTTCTTGAATTTAAATTTTTGGTATTGTTTTATAACTTTTTTACTAACTGTATATAGACTCTGTACTGCATTTGTATTTCATTCAAACTCTACCTCATTTTGTACACTGTACTCTATGTGTAATTGTATGTTGTCCTGCACACCTGCACTTTGTCTTGGCCAGGTTGCCATTGCAAATGATAATCTGTTCTCAACCGGCCTAACTGGTTAAAAAAAGGTTAAATAAAAAAAAATAACCCAGACAAGGATTATCCTAGAGAACACTAACTCTGTCTGCTTCCTCATCATCTTTTGTCATATGTTCCTTTATGGTTGGAGACAATCTTTTTGTTACAGCGGTGGCACAGTGGTACTCACCTCTTCTCAATTGAGATTTTCTCATGCCTTTCCATCTTCTCATTTAAATTCCTTACTGTCACTTGTCCACTCAACTTCACTACTTTTGCTTGCCCGGTGCCCTTGCAGAGTTCTTCAATAAGAATGGTACCTAGTACCTTGATTAGCTAATTTCCCGACGATGGTGCATCACTTTCTGTACCGCACAATTTCAATCTTGTAATAAGACTTCTGTGAATTTATTTTCATTATCTCCTCCTTGCCTGTTTGGAACTCTTTTGAAAAAGCAACTAGTACCCCTTAATATGACAAGCAAAATTGTTATTCACTGTGACTAAACATAACTCCTAGAATAATTGTTTTGGATGGAACTGGATTCGCTGTCCTATAGTTCAGCAGGTTATAGTTTAAAAAGATCTGAATTATCAGTTGTCATTTTGCCCTGTAAATAGTTTCTCTGATCTATACCTAGATTTCTCTATGTATAGACTGAAGAAATCTAGCCTGCTTATGTGTCTCATGGGCGTGGGTCACTGTGTGCCATAGATGACACAGAGAGCAATTGTTTTCCCTGTCTAAATTCTAGTGTTTCATTGCTTTAGCCTGGTAGGTTTACAAAATTATTGAACAGATTTTTTTGCTTTTTAATTTGGAACTGAAAGCGCTGCTCATTTTGCTGTTCGCCAAAAATTTCACCATGGCCTTTCTTACCACATTGTCTCTTGCCAATCGCTGAACTCGAAGGGCAAATGTGAGACCTTCCACAGATTAATGAGGACAAGGAACTTATTGATATTCGCCTTGTCATCAAAGGACAACTAACCAATTTTACATCCTAAAACCACCTTGTCACCTAGAGCCAATCTTTCATCAGGGGACAATGACTACTTGACAGTGTCCACCCTTGCTGTCTTGTCAGGGGGGCTCTCATCGCCACTGGGATGTCCTCCCTCCAATGTCATTCTGGGGCAAAGTCGCTGGCTTGTTGTGCAATTGGGCTGTACTCTGCTGGCAATACTCAGCCCTCATTCAGGGTGGTTACGGTTGGTGGGTGTCTCTTTGGTTGATGCTTGGCAATGTGGACGGATTGATTTCCTGCCATTTGGGGCCTCCCCTGGATAGGGCAACAGTGTCACTGGACCCACTTGTCTTAGCCCCAAGGTATTGCACTGCTATATTATTGTGCTGGGGGAGTAGGGTCAGTTCTCCTTCTCCACTATAAATCCTAAGGAATGCATTTTCAATGTTCCCTGTCTCTTGTCCTGTTTTGTACTTAGGAGGACATGAGGTCCTAGCCCACACCTGCAGAGTACCAGGCTTGAAATTCTTCCTGGTTGTTGCAGATCAAGACGATACCTGACGATTTCTCATGCCAATCTGCTGTCAAGTATAGGTAAGTGTAACACTGCCTCAGTGGTTGTTGTTCTCGCGGGGTCAAATTATATTAAGTTGCAGCAGTCAGATAAACTCAGAAGATTTGAAAAAACGTATAGATACAGTGCTCGACTCTGGTAAAGATTTTATAATCTCCGGTCCACTTCCATCTCTGTTTTACTGACATTACTTTTTTTCATATTCGCCAGGTTCATGTATGGCTGAAAAGATACTGTTGTGCCACAGGCATCACTTATATTGATAATTTTACTGCTTGATTGGTCAAATCTGTTTCACCGTGTGGACTTAACCCCTCTACAGGTATGGTGACAACATCCTTTCTTCCAATATGTCTCTGGGCCTAGCATTGTGTAAAGAATTGAATGCTTGATGCTCTGTAACAAGTATTTGATACACTGCAGATTTTGCAGGTTTTCCTTCTTACAAAGCATGTAGATCTGTAATTTTTACCATAAGTACACTTCAACTATGAGAGACAGAATCTACAACAAAAATCCAGAAAATCACATTGTATGATCTTTAAATAATTAATTTGCATTTTATTGCATGACATACGTATTTGATCACCTACCAACCAGTAAGAATTCCGTGTCTCACAGACATGTTATTTCTTTAAGAAGGCTTCCTGTTCTCCACTTATTACCTGTATTAACTGCAACTGTTTGAACTTGTTACCTGTATAAAAGACACCTGTCCACACACTCAATCAAACAAACAGACTCCAACCTCTCCACAATGGCCAGGACCAGAGAGCTGTGTAAGGACATCAGGGATAAAATTGTAGACCTGCACAAGGCTGGGATGGGCTACAGGGCAATAGGCAAGCAGCTTGGTGAGAAGGCAACACTTGTTGGTGCATATATTAGAAAATGGATGAAGTTCAAGATTACAGTCAATCTCCCTTGGTCTGGGGCTCCATGCAAGATCTCACCTCGTGGGTCATCAATGATCATGATCATGAGGATGGTGAGGGATCAGCCCCAAACTACACGGCAGGACCTGGTCAGTGACCTGAAAGGAGCTGGGACTTTGCTCCAGAGCGCCTTGAGACCCGGGATGCTCTTTTTGGAGGTCGTATAACCTTTTTTTTTAAGTTGACGGCTTGAGGAGGGGAGACTTTAGTAAAACGATGTCTGCAGCCTTTACCCATTTTGCAAAAAGACAAAGACTTATCCGATTTGGCATCCAGACATAATCTGTCGAGATTTCAAACCGCTAGATACATACTTTGGTATTGTTAAGGCTATGGTGTGTTCCCTTAAAGGTCACCCCATTTTACCGCTCAGGGTCGGCGGTAAGCTGTTCTTTCCCTTGTGTAGATTATGTGCAGTCAGAAAATCAGGTAACTGATTGTTCACATAATTATTCAGAAAGAGCTTTAACAGTTACCTGGGTTTCTATTGAGCTGGATAAGGCTGTTGAAAAAGGTTATCGCATTGTGAAAATATTTGAAGGCTGGGATTTCACCAGGACATCAGATCTTTTTTCAGATTACATGAGAACATTCCTGAAGAACAAGCAGGAAGCTAACGGCTTCCCACCATCTTTGATTGATGAGGATACTAAAGACCAGTATATCAGTGAATATCCTGTAAAGGAGGGTGTGCAGCTTGACAAGAAAAACATTGTTGTAAACAGTGCTAGGTGATCTTTGGCTAAATTGGCAATGAATAATCTTTGGGGTAAGAGAGGTGAGTGGACTCGCCTTATGAATACAATATTAATTACAGATACGGAGGAGTTTAGCCACTACCTTTTTTCCAGTGAAATAAAAGTTTGTTATTTCTCTTTCATCTCAGACACAGTTGCAATGGTACACTGGTGTTACAGTAGACACCAATCAAACCACGTAACGGCAAAAGGTTTATTGCTGCGTTCACAACCGCTTATGCTAGACTCAAGTTGTATTCACTCTCGGAGGAGTTGGATTTATGTGTACTCTACACAGACACTGATTCAGTGATCTTTGTCACATACCGGATGATGATAACATCGCTCAAAGACATAAGGTTACAAAACCGATATAGGTCTGATCTGTCTCAAAGCAAATGGCATTACACTCAACAGCTACAACACAACCATTATTTATTTGGAGACACTAACATGACTGGTTGATAACTTTGTACGAGGCGAGAGAGGTGATGATGATCACGTCCTTGCTAATGCAGACACATTTGCGTGAGATTAAAGAACATTCACATTGAAAAACTGAGTAGTGTCTAAGCATTTCATAGTTGTGTACTACTCACTGATTGCAGCACAAGGCCTTACGGGTACTAAATCACATTCTAGGATGGATAGCGATTTTGACCTGCAAATTCAACACCCATTCAGCTGAGTCATTAGTGGCCCCAGTAACTCTGGTAAAACATGTACAGATGCTGTTGGATAATGCTGATGTGGTTTTCTCCAAAGAAATTCAGATTTTCATCTGGGTTTATTCATGTTGGCAACCGCTGTATGACAAAATGTTCAAGATGAGGGAGGTCTACTAACATTGCTGTGTGAATACAATCTGCTACCGATTCCGATAAACAACCTTTTAATTATTGACGATTTAATGAAAAGCGCATCAGAGCGGTTAGATATGGAGAGATTTCACAAAATATTCACACCACAGTAACCTGAGTGCAGTCTACCTTGTCCAAAACATGTTTGTTAAAGGCAAATCTAGTAGAACTATTAACTTGAACACAAACTACCGCATCTTGTTTAAAAAACCCTGTGACAATCAGCAGATGAATATTTTAGGCAGACAGAAATGCCCCCAATTCTTTATGGAGAGTTTTAAAGGCGCAACACATCCGCCTTTTGGGTATTTAATTATTGACTTTAAAGCTACAACACCAGAAGACTACCATCAGAGAACAGGGTTATATTCAGGGGATTGGACTTTTGAATATGTTATTTAAGGCACTGGCAAGTCTACTAAAAGTTATTTTTTTAATCAGCTTCCACGACCACATTCTATTACTCTGTGAAATAAGGCGCAGAAAAATACGCTTAACAGAATCGCAGCTCCGAAATGTTATACCTGTCTAGAAAGAACACTTCAGTCACAAAGAAAAGAAAAACCATCAACCTATCTGCTGGTTTTCTACTACCGTTACTATGTGAAGTTCCATTCCTTACCAGTCTAATTGTATCATGACATGTGTTTTCACCCCATGTAAGTCTTCCACGTATGTGGGTATTGGAATTCTATCAAAGATACTTCCCCATATACCTTTCAAATCTGAGTGTTGGCAGCTGTGAGAAACCTCCACATTTGTGATTGAATTGTTTTATTAAATCTTTCAATGATTCTCGCTTTGACATCATTTCCTGTAGCAAAAGGTTTTATGTTGTACTTCCCCTTGTCCCTTTTTTTGTGGTGTTCTTCCTTCTTTTAATGTCTTTAAATGCTCTATATACCTCAAGCGCTTTTATTTCTCAGCACACGAATCCATGTGTATTTGCTTAATCTATGCATGTTAACATAAATGTCATGTTATCATTTTCCACACAATAAGCGCTCATTCAACCAAATCCTGCTGAAATTGTGAATTTATGTCATGAACAATAACTGTATTACTTTGAAAATATATAGCTACAGGCCTGTGTAGCCAGTCATTTGCCTTGCCATTTTTTAAATTCTCCCCGGTTTTCTCCAATCCCTCTCTACCCACATAAGCACCAGGGTTTTCCGGGTCATAGTAAATACTTTTCATATCTGTTCAGACATCGTAGAGCATTCTGAGAAGTAATACATACTTAACATTGGTACATGCCATCAAATAAATTTTGTTACACAAACATTCAGATTTCTGCTGATGAGAAAATCTGTAAAACATTTTGAAATACTTTCTACATCTAAAGCATCATTACTCAACAATTTTACAACACAAACATCTGTTACATACATAAACAAACATAACAAAGACTTTAAAATTGGGCACCTGTTATCAGCATTGGAAAATGTTAAGTTTATACATTAATTATTTAGTGCCTTTGATTCAACACCATTTGTGAGTCTGACAACAATTACGGCCAATCAACAGATGTGTTTCTGACCGTCTCCATATGCTTGTTCAGATTATTAACGTTTTATGCCGACATGGTCTTGGTTATTTAAAAGGTCAAAAAACATCAATACCTCTCTTGATAGCTGTTTAATAGCGTAACCCACATAGGATTTGTTTCGATACATGTAAACATGACAACTGAAGTTACCCATCCTTAGACAACAGACCCTCTGCTTTTGTCACACCGAGATGCTCCTGTTGCATACAGCTTCCTCGTTAAATGTATCCATGTATTCATCCCGGCTCCAAATTGAGCTCTTGCAGAAAGTTCTCAGCGACCACGTGAACATCGAACAGCGGTGCATGAAACCCTGTTGCGTTCAAAGCCTTGACCAACACGTTTCAGTCGCAGTGTTAAAACTGTCTCTGCGATGTCGTCATAATGGATCTCAAATAATAATCAGGCAGTTTGAGACAAGAATGTATTTTCTGGCTTGGGTGGTCCACTTCACATCCAATGCATGCTTTGTGGAGATTAGCCGCAACAACATTTCCAGAATCACACCCAATGTTGCTTTGATGATCTTTAAAATTTGTGGATTTAAGGCAAATTTTCAAATTTTGGGATAACTCTTGTCAGCATTTGAAAGGTATGACAGATTAAGCGGTCCTAGCTGATCACCAAACCTGTCAAGCCATGCGTAGTTTGTTGGGTATGCCGGTGGAATTGAGCTGTCGGGGTCCGGTGTACCTTTAGAAGTGTTCAGTGTTGCCAGTCCTAAGCCTTGGGTTCTGCAATCTCCGGTTGGTTGTATTCTTGAGATGTTTCGTAAAGTCTGCCAACTGCTTGAGAGTCCCAGGCGGTACGTCTGTTTTATGCTGTGTCGAATTTTGCATGATGAAAAGAAGGGTTCAATTCTGGGTTTACTGGCAGAGGGATACAGTGAGCTTCAGGTTGCTTCCATCCTGAAAATTTAAATGAGAGCGGTTCATAATAACAAGGTCAAGCAACAGACATTGGGTACAACAACGCAGAGGGCACAAACGACTGTCCGCTGACCGAGATGACCGTCAATTCAGTCGAATGTCACTCAATAACAATAGGATGACATCGTGTGACCTACAAAAATAATGGCAAACAGCAGCTGGGGTGAAGTGCAAGGCCAGGACTGTCCCAAACAGGCTCCTAGGGGCAAAGCTGAAGTCATGCGAAGCTAGAAATAAGCCCTTCCTCAATGAGAAGCAAAGAAGAGCCAGGCGGAAGTTTGCAAAAGGCCACAAGGATTGGACCGTAGAGGAATGGAGTAAGGTCATCTTCTCTGGCAAGTCAAAATGTCAGCTTTGCCCAACACATTGTGGTCTAATGGTTAGACGGAGACCTGGAGAGGCCTACAAGCCACAGTGTCTCGCACTGGTGGAGGATCATTGACGATCTGGGGATGCTTCAGCAAGACTGGAATTGGGCAGATTTGTTTTTGTGAAGGACACATGAATCAAGCCAAGTACAAGGTTATCCTGGAAGAACGCATGCTTCCTTTTGCTCTGACAATGTTCCCAAACTCTGAGAATTGTTTTTCCAGCAGGACATTGCTCCATGCTACATGGCCAGGTCAATCAAGGTGTGGATGGAGGACCACCAGATCAAGACCCTGTCAAGAGCCCAAACCTGAACCCTGTTGAAAACCTCTAGAATTTCATCAAGAGGAAGATGCATGGTCACAAGCCATCTAACAAAGCTAAGCTTCTTGAATTCTGTGCCAGGAGTGGCATAAATGCACCCAAAAGCAATGAGACAGACTGCTGGAGAGCATGAAGACTCATGAAAGATAATTCCACCAAATATTGATTTCTCCACTTGTGAAACAATGTCTCCTGTTTTGGTACAAATGAAAGTGACAACAGGTGCACTGGAGAGGCAACAGCAAGACAACCCCCAAAAATAAAATGGGGGTTGTAGGTGAATGGGGGTTTGCAGGTGGTGGCCACAGACAATAACTGTCTCTGTATTCTTCCTGGCTGATTCTTCTCTAGTTTTGTGTTTTGCTAGTGTCCTTGTTACTATTGGTAGTACGAGGCGGTACTTGCAGCCCATTCAGGTTGCACAGATAGTCCAGCTCCTCTAGGATAGCACATCTGTACGTGCCTTTGGAAGTACTGCTGTTCTCCCAGTACAGTTTCAAGAGCATGGAAGAGATAACCAGGACGTTACATGAGGAGAACTGGACTGGCCCATAGAAGGGCAACAACCTAGCATCAGGACCGGTATCTGCTCCTTTGTGCTAGGATGTACAGGAGGAGTACTGCCCGAGCCCTACAACTTGATTTACAGCAGGCTGATGGTGAGCATGTTTCTGACTAAACTGTCGGAAACGGACTTCATGAGGGTGGCATGAGGGACTGACATCCGCTAGTGGGACCTGTGCTCACAGCCCAGCACTGTGTAGCTCGATTGGCATTTGTCAAAGAACACTAGAATTGGCAGGTATGTCATTGGTGCCCTGTTCTCTTCACAGATGAGAGCAGGTTCACACTGAGCACGTGACCGATGTGAACAAATCTGGGGATGCCATGGTGAATATTATGCTGCCTACAAAATCATCCAGCATGACTGGTTTGGTGGGTAAGTAAAGGTCTGGGGAGGCATATGCTTGGAGGGTTGCACAGACCTCCACGTGCTAGCCAATGGGACCCTGACTGCTATAAGGTACTGGGATGAAATCCTCAGATCTCATGCTGGTGCAGTGGGCATCAGCTTGGTGCAGGACAATGTGGCCAGACTGTATAGGCAGTTCCTGAATAAAAAAAATTCATTGGTTGCATTGACCACCTGCCACCGACAAATTGTTAAGCTTGGGAATGTAATGAATCAGTGTGTCTAACACCGCCACATAGCAGCACAGACTGTCCAGAAGCTCACTGATGCCCTGATTCAGGTCTGAGAGATCCCCCAGGAGATCTTCCGCTGTCTCATCATGAACATGCCCAGACGTTGCCAGGAGCTAATACTCATTAGCTGGGGGCTATACACACTCTTGAGTCACATGAGCTGCTGTGATGAAATTCATGCAAATTGGAACAGCCTGTGATTTCAAATTATTTCTTTCATTTTTGGCGTGAGTTTGAATCCAGACCTCCTCACAGTTGTTTTTGTTATTGTCAGTTACAAATACGGTAATTGTATACTAAATGATTTTGTTTTACTGAACTTCTCTATACAGGGGGAGATCTCTTCTAATAGGGAAGACTTTGGGACTCCCCCTATATACCAAGCTGGATAGAGGCTGTGTGGTTACACAGAATATCAAATAACATACATGGATAGCACACCGGACCTGCAAATCAACCTTTTGGATATACAGATTAACTCCAAATTGCTTACTATTGAAAATAAATAAATGATAGCTATATATACGTACAGTAGGTATTGAAAATAATCACCCCCCCTGTAAAATAATCACATTTTGTTGCTTTGCAGCCAGAAATGAAGACAGACAGTTTTTCTTTCATTCAGCTGTATTTACTCAGTGCAACTTATAACATCCAAGTGAAAGATATAACAGCAACATGTCAGACAAAAAACTAAAAAAACAATCACTGAGTTGGAAAAAGGATCACCCCCTTGTTTCAGTATTTGGTTGAACCACCTTTTGCTTTAATTACATCATTTAGTCTGTTAGGATGTCTCTACTAACTTTGCACATCTAGACATTGCAATATTTGACCACTCTTCTTTGCAGAACTGCCCAAGTTCAGTTAAATTTGATGGTGACCGTTTGTGGACTGCTGTCTTCAAAGTCATTCCACAGACTTTCAATGGGGTTTAAGTCTGGGCTCTGACTACGCCATGCAAGGAAATTCACCTTTTTCTCTTCCAACCACTGTGTGGTCAGTTTTGCTTTGTGCTTTGGGTCATTGTCATGTTGGAAGATAAATCTTCTTCCCATTGACAACATTCTGGCAGAGAGCAGCAGATTTTCCTCAATAATTTGACAGTATTTTGCCCCATCCATTTTTCCTTCTATACTGACAAGTGCTCCTGTCCCTGCTGCAGAGAAACCACCCCAAAACATGATATTACTCCATGCGTTACTGTAGGAATGGTGTTATTTGGATGGTGAGCCGTATTTGATTTTCGCCAGAAAAACAATTAAATTTTAGTCTCATCTGATCATAACACTTTTTTCCACATGGCCTTAGAATCTTCAAGGTGTGTTTTTGCAAAGCTCAGTCGTGACTGCATGTGGCCTTTCTTGGAGTGGCTTTTTTCTTGCAACCCTCCCATACAAGCCATATTTGGGAATAATTTGTGATATTGTTGTCACATGCACACAATGACCACTCTTTGTCATGAATACCTGCAACTGCTTCAGAGTTGCTGTAGGCCTCTTGGTAGCCTCTCTGACCAGTGTCCTCCTGGCTCTTTCAACCAGTTTGGAGCGACATCCTGACACAGGGAGGGTCTGTGTTTTACCAAATACTTTCCACTACTTTATAATAGACTTCACTGCTTCTAGGCACTGATAAAGCCTTTGAATTCTTTTTGTATCCATCTCCTGACTTGTGTCTGTCCACAACTTTATCTCAGAGATCTTTTGACAATACCTTGCCACCCATAGTTGATTGTCTTCAGTTGCACTACCAAGGACTGAAATGCTTCAGGAAAAGCTTGTTTCATGCTGAGCTAATCAAAGTGACCACAGCTGATCACAGTTGAAAATCAACTGCTATTGAGAAGGTGAGTAACAACACCTGGTTGTGTTTACAGGTCATTTTTAGGAGGGGCGTGGTTGGTATTATATCTTTCACTTGGATGTTATAAGTTTTAAATGCAGCTGAATAACACAAAAACTGTTGTCTGTTTTCATTTCAGGCTGCAGAGCAACAAAATGTGATTATTTTAAATGGGGGTGATTATTTTCTATACCCACTATATACAGTGGGTAAAACAAGTAATTGATACACTGCTGATTTAGCAGGTTTTCTTACAAAGTATGTAGAGGTCTGTAATTTTAACATAGGTACACTTCAACTGTGAGAGACGGAATCTAAAAAAAAAATCCAGAAAATCACATTGTATAATTTTTATATATTTAATTTGCCATTTATTGCATGACATAAGTATTTGATCACCTACCAACCAGTAAGAATTCCGTCTCTCACAGATCTGTTAGTTTCTCTTTAAGAAGCCCTCCTGTTCTCCACTCATTACCTGTATTAACTGCAACCGTCCACTGATTTGGGGGTTTTCATCAGTTGTCAGTTATAATCATCATAAATAAAAGGAATGAACACATGAAATATATCAGTCTGTGTGGAATGACTTCATAAATTTTACAAGTATCACTTTTTGAATGGAATTAATGAAATAAATCAACTTTTTGATGATATACTATGTGACCAGCACCTGTATACATTGAGGGGCATGTTTACCTAGCAAAGCCAAGTCAGTAACCCCCATACCAACTAGTCCATGTAAACATTCCTGTGATTTCCAGAGCGCAGCCTACAGGGAGAATCTAAACAGAGAGGTTTCTGTTAATCTCATTATCTAGGCATATTCACTTCCAATGAAACATACATTCATATTGTAATTGTTAATGCTCAGATCCCACATTCCTCCCATCAAACATTTAAAGAAAATCATTACATGTTTGATAAAACATTACAAGTACAAATCAATTCCTAATGAAAAGAAAAGGTTCATACACCTATGTTGTAAACTAAGACAAAACAACAAAAGGAATGAGTAACTGACTAATGAGGTATTATAGTTCCTCAAATGAAAACAAGACAATTAACACACTGCACTGACACTACTCAATCTATGACAGTCACCAAACCCTCACCCATCTCAGATAATTAGGGTCGAGAAATATATTTACATCAACAGGCTACTATCAGTGTTAACGGTGTTAAGCAGAAAATCTGTCAAAACATGACATCATGATGAAACATTTCCCCATATCCATTGAGTTATCAAACCCCCCTTGTCCGTATCATGATCCAATGCAACAATATCATACAAAGACTTATGCATATCCTGTTGTACCTGTGAAAGATTCTACCTTTGAAATAAGGAAAACATCTACCTTTGACAGGGACCACCTATAATAGGGAACTATTCACTATGCAAACATATCATGATAACAGTCAATGTGGATCATTAAGCATCATCACAAATATGCCAAAGTCCAATATTGGGATTGTCATTGTACAGAGATTCTCACCTGTCTTGCGAGAAACAACCTTCATACATACAAAACTACAATTTCAGGAAAATCTAGGAAAATCTTAGATTGTAAGGAAAGAAGTTAGTTTCAAATCAAGCGTCCTTAAGTTCTCGTCCTCAGTTTTCTTTGTCTTGCATCAGTGATGAAAAGTTCCAATATCAGTTATTGCAGTCAGTGTGATGTGGACCCAGCAAATAGCTGTGTAGTAGAACAGTGAGTTTCCAAAACATCTCAAATTCAAGATTAACACCACAACAGTGTCTTCCACTGTGTTGGGACCATGTGACCTGTCCAGTCTCCTGTCCCGTGTTACTCTGACCTGTAGTATGTGGAGTCCTTCAGGACTTCTCATCTCGTTGTCGATGATTCATCTAGAAATGGAGTGTGAAGCCAAGTGATCTGACCCTGGCATTGTTCTGCCATGTGAGTCGGCAGGAAGATTTGGAACTGATTCGACTGGTGTTGTAGAAATCCTTCTTGAACACGTTGCTGGTACTCACACACTCAGTTGTCTGTGTCCAGTCAGTGATGTGATGCATCATCAGAAAAGGGGTTGCGATGTCCCTATCTGTTGAATATGTAACTGCAAAACAACGATTAGTGTGATTCAACAGTCCATCGGAATTTCATCCACTGGGTATTGTTCCCTCAACTCCCAACAATGAAGACAGTAGATCAGTCTGGAAAACATCTCAAAAGTTCCATCAGAGTGAAGTGTACACCCTATTCAGACAAATTTCCCAAAAAGTCTGTCAAAGTTCCTTTTCCATCCAGAACTGGCATGGTTGTTGTTTGACTCCTTTTTTTATCCTATTTTAATGCCCGATAGCAACTAGCAGTGGACTAAGATTGTCAGACTTGACTTTTTTTAGCCAAATCAGAAATGGTTAGATATACACTATTCAACCCTAAAACTCTTAGACATTACATAAAACGAAACAATCTACAAATGAACCAATTAAAAACATCCTGTGAATGGAAAATGTAAAACAACAGATGCCAATGCTCCGTTATAACTATGCAAACAGGAAAACTCTTTTATTAAACTCCTAATAAATACTAATTTGATTTGCCTTGAGCCCTAAGCTCAACTCATTACAATCAAAATCAATTATCATATCATACATCCTATCATACAACACCATGAGTGAATGCAGAACAACGACAAATACTGGCCATCTTTTCAGGACGGACATGAAAAATAGAGAATTGGTAGTAGGGATGGATCTACAATCCATTCAGTAAGGAGTTGCATCCTGTATATTTATCAAAACAAAAGATAACGTTAAAAAGAACAAACATTAACTAACCCCATCAAAGACATAAATGTGCAACACGGTCGCTCGTGCGAAGGATTTATAAACCATAAAACCTATTAACAAATGTGTCTATCATAGCTAAATAGCTCTCAAATTTGACTTTACCACAGTACCATCACACAGGTCTTTGAAATTGGCTATCATGCATGTATAATATCCTGCAGTTACTTGGCACATGCCCAACTAAAAAATGGTCCGCCCCCCAGGGGATAAGCTGCACAAATTAATTATAGGAGTGAAATCCTCCAGGTCCAGTGGTGTACTCACTGTTTTAAACACAAGTATCAGGCGTCTGTTTTAAACACAGGTATTCTCCCTGTTATTATTGGTAAATACAAATAAGAGAAACTATATTATTGAACCAAACTCAATTCAGCATTTAAAATACAACATCTAATTTATTGTAGGGAGTAAACTCGCTTTACTTGTATTACCATTTTTTAAGGCTATAACTATATTGGATAAAAAAATCAGTCCTCAAGGGACACAGCATGTCTGCTTAACATTAGACTATCAATATCTGGATTCTACATTCTACCAATTCCATAATATATAAGATAGAGAGAAAATACAATATTTGAACCTTTTGTAAGACAACCATGAGACTATTTTACCAGACTAGAAAATCACTGTACCAATTTCTAATTAATCACTAAGTTTCTGATGTACCCACGTGTGCTAGCGAAATGTAGATGTTACCATGCAATGGGCCTGTTAAAGCCTACCCACATTGTCGTTGGACCATCGGGGCCTAACTATTTTAAACATTATCATCAACGCAATAAATACGTTTGACTCCAAATTACATAGTGAACATGAAAAAGCACAACAAAACAGGCTATTTGTTGAATACCTATAAAAACATGTTCAAGCATGACAGAACAAAACAGGCTATTTTGAATGCCTATTAAAACATGCTATATACCATCAAAGTGCTTTCCAAACTACATGTAATATTTAATTAAATACGGTTGGCTGTTGCCGACGAAAGTGATCAGGTTTCCTTGATAAGTTACAGCTTCATTCAATGGTTAGGCACGACACATTTTAGGAAATTAACATTTAAGAACTCTATGAATTAATGATTATGAAAGCTCACGTCAGTTCCTAGTATCATCCATATTTCCAGGATCTCATAAGAGAGACTCCATCTCGAGACTACTGTTCTTTCTCGGCCATCTTAACTTTCCTTTGTTCCAACTTCATCTGGATCCATTCACGGCTTCCTCAGAATCTATCTCATTTAGTTAAAAAACATTTTCAGGCATCGTTGTGAATAATCCTATCAGTTCTTGATGGTGTCCTATTCACGCCATGATTTTTAAACATGAATGCTTAGTTCGCGGCTGCAGTCCTCTTGTTGTTTGTGTACAACTGGATGGCATTATATTTTTTTCTTGTACAAGTCATTGTGTAATTACAGAAAAATACAATATCACTCCAATCCTCAAAAGGAAAATACAGTTCAGCACTGAAACACACCAGTCAACATCCCACGAAATGAGACCGACTATCCGCACCCGCAGACAGATTCCACGCGATAAACACTGCGGCTTAGTCAGGTCGTCATAGGGCTTTTCTCCAGTTCTCCACCCCTAGAGATATTTTAAACGATACTTTTGCGGCTTAGTCAGTGAGTAACTTTTGCAATCTTGACAGTTTGTTATTAAGGCGTAGTGTCACGACTCACTGTTCAGTTCTCAGCAACCAATTACCAGGAAAAACAACTTCTTCCTCACGATTGCAAATCGAGCCCATTAGCTCTCCAATTGAAGTTCAGTAGAATTTTTAAAACTTGTCCATCCAGCGGCAGCATGCTGTTAGAAGTCAGCCATTTCGTATAGTGGTTAATAATTATTTGTGTACCAGGTTGTCAAGGGAGAGAATAATTAAATTGTTTATTGCAGCATTAGATAGTCTTGTTCATGATTTTACGGACCTGGTCTTCCTTACACAACCTCAATCTCATCTCACTCAGTCTCTTCTCACTATAATGTTGGTTACAAGCTGTTATACATTGAGGGGCGTGTTGACTTAGTAAAGCCAAGACAGTAACCCCCACACCAACTAGTCAATGTAAACATTCTGGTGGTTACCAGAGCGCAACCTACAGGGAGAATCTAAACAGCAAGGTTTCTGTCAGTCTCATTATCTAGGCACATTCACTTCCAATTAAACGTACATTCATATTGTTATTGTTAATGCTCAGATCCCACATAGGCATATATACGATTGAGTAAATCACAATTAAAAATAATGATTTAGTAAACTACAGCAACTTATTTTTGGCACCTTTTTGTGTGTGTTTCAGATATGCGAGTACTACAGAATTTGTTATGTTTTGCCATCCATTTGAGTACACAATAGAACAACAGAGTGGTGGGAAACCATGGTTACAACTTTCACCAAGGCCCAGTGGTTAAAGAATTTCCGTATACGTCTTAGGACACGTTTCTGTACCTGTGCCGTTGATTGCAACCAGAACTGGGGAGACGTGACACAAACTACCACTCTGTACCCATTACAAAAATAATCGCCATTGCACTGTGGAAACTTGCTACCAACTCAGAGTACAGGAGCATCTCTCATTTGCTTTGAGTCGGCACTAATTCGGTATGTCTAGTGGATATAGGTCTGCTGCTCCCTGATGAAACAACGAACATTTGTGTACAACTTGTGTACAACCACAAAAACAAGTAGAGCCTGGGTGGTGGTTGAGAACTTTTTTGGCAAACTGAAGGGCAGATGGAGGTGCATGTTAAAACAAAATGACTGCAAAATACACAAGGTGAAATCCATGGTGATCGCCTGTTGTGTTCTGCATAACCTCTGTGAAACGAATGGTGATGAGTACAGAGAAGAACGGGGTGTCTTGGTATTAAACCAGCCTGACAGGGCACTCCCATCCACTGTAGAGGCCGAGGGGCTAGACGCATGTACAGGTCTAATAAGATTTCTCAACACATTGTAATGTGTCAGATTACTGCTTAGAGAGCTGATGATGTTGGGACTGTTGACTTGCTGTACT